>CAJNIZ010035191.1:34608-58531 GCA_905231905.1 Symbiodinium pilosum
GGGTTTAGGGTTTAGGTTCTTTAGGGTTTAGGTTTAGAGTCCTTAAATCCAAAGCAGCCGAGCACTTTTTCACCCCAACCGCCATTGCTTTACAAAACATACAGGGTAGGGTTGTAATGTGCGGTTTCCCACATATAAAAAAACACCAAGATTCCAAACAGATTCTGTATAATATACACTCACCACCGCAATGAAACACAGCAAAAACAGTTCATATGCTTAGACACACTCACAACCACATTTTCGACCTGGCTTGGAGCTCTCGCGTGGAGCGTGCTTGCTGTTCCGGCCCAAGACGGGGCCCAGACGCGGGGTACTCTCGAATTTTAAGGTCTGAAGCGGCTCTGACCTGGAGCGTGCTTACCATGCCACTCCCTTGGTTCAGGGTTTAGGATTTAGGGGTTTTGGGGGTTTGGCATGGTCTCTCGGCGGAGGACAAAGACACATCAGCGTCTCCGGTAACGTAAACCCCTGATTTATAAACCCCTCCCCTTAATAGGGGCAATAGTAGGGATCTTAATATTAAGGTCCTTAACTTAAAAGGAGGGGGTTTACTAGTTGGGGGTCTAGGATAAGGGACACCGCTCAACTGGAGTCAACCCGAGGTCTGATCAACGTTGATCGGCACCTCACGTAAACGACGTGACCGCTGTGTTGGTGCTGTCCCTTGGACATAGCATCAAGCCTAAACCCTAAACCCTAGACTCCCCCAAACTAGCATGGAAACCCATTTAGCCCCATTTTAGAGGACTGTAGTCTTTATAGAGCCCCTTTTGGGTTTCCATGGTAGTTTCCAGGAGTGTAAGCCATTGGACATCTCATCAACTTGGTCATATGCATACCGCGTGGTTCATCAGGCCCCAGTCATATCCACCTCACCACCTCCAAAAATAAAATCACTCGCGGTTCCGCTCCCCCGTTTCCAAACTTAGTAAGACGCGTGTTCGCAGTGTCACCCATATCTTGCAGGTGGGTGGGGGGTCTGCTCCACATCCACCAGCTTGCTACTATTTTCGAGGAAACGCATACCTCGGAAGAACCTGCGTCTTTCTTAGGTTTATCCATGTTTTTGGTCGTAGAGATGCTTGCCGAATCCTTGCAAACCTAGCAGGAACCTAGATGTTCTCATTCACATCCGTGTTTGGCAAGCGCGCGGCTGCTCCCCCAACCCCTGTTATGTTCAAAGGCAACTGCACAAATGGCAAGCAAGACCACGCAAGAATGTCAAAGCAAATAAACTATCATTTCAGCTTTCCAAGACTTAGCCACAAATCCTCACGTGTCCATCCCAGAAGTGTGGGAGAGAGATGCGTGGCAGATGGGGTTTGGGGTTTGATTCTTTTTTTTGGAGCTGCTGGTGTTTATATTTGATTTCAAAACACATAGCAGAGGGCTGGAAAGGGACCCCCCCCCCTTCCAAAACATGAGCAAAGATCATAACATGTGTGTTGTTTGCAATTTTGATGACCACTCAGAAACAGAATCACTCGTGCAAAAAGCTTGCCACTGTAGGGTTTGAAGTCTTTTCAAGTGCCCTATACCAGTAGCTACACAAGGAATCTCTGACCAAAATACTGATGGTCATTCAATTCAAGCTTCTGCGAGTAATGACGCACTAAACCTTACACCCTAAACCTTAAACCGAAAACCTTACCCTAAACCCTCACAACCCTAAACCTCACGCCCTAAATCCCCCAAACCCTAAACCCGCAACCCTAAACCCTAAACAGTAGTTTCCATTTTGTTTTCCACTATCTCTTTTTATCCCTTGTATGATAAGCCCTCAACCCTAAATCTTGGGTAGTGCCCCCACTCAGTAACAGTTGGATAAGAATTATAGTATGGTTATATATAGCCCTTAATAGGACCCCTAATATAGACTGTTACTGGGAGGGGGCAGTACCCAACCTAAATCCTAAACCCTCTTTGGACACTGCCACTTCGCGAGCCTGGCCCCAGCTCCCACCGCCGCCGTAGCCCTGGCAAGGGAGAGAAATTTCACGGTAAGGTTTAGGGTTGAGGGTTTGGAGTGTAGGGTTTAGGGTTTAAGGTTTAGGGTTGAGGGGTTAGGGTGTGGGGTTTAGGGTTTGAGGGGTTAGAGTGTGGGGTTGAGGGTTTAGGATTTGGAGTGTAGGGTTTAGGGTTTGGGGTTTAGAGTGTAGGGTTTAGGGTTTGGGGTTTAGAGTGTAGGGTTGTGGGGTTTGGGGTTTAGAGTGTGGGGTTGTGGGGTTTGGCGGGTTTGGGGTTCGGGAGTTATTTTGCTTTGGATCTAGGGTTGTAGGGGATTGGACATGGGGTTCAGGGTCTAGGACTTGAGGTTTCAAGCTGCTGGCTTCTGGCTCAGGGGGGGTCTCAAGGATTGGGGCTTAATCTGGCTTTTGGTTAGAGTTGTGCGTTAGGGTGCCCGGCTAGCATAATCGGTGTGAGGTGGAGTATGAAAAAGTAGCAGTATGATGATGTTTAGACCTTAGGGTTTGAGGTTCAGATCTCAGGGTCTATTCGATAATGTGAGGTCCGACGCCGGGTCCTCCTCCGGCGGGACGGCTCGACTGCTTGATGCAGTTGTGAACCTGGTAGAGCGCGGTCCACTGCGGCAGCTGTGCCGAGCCCGAGCACGACAGCGCTGCGTGCGCCTTTTTGGGCTCCGGCACTTTCCAGACGGGGACGGCAGCCAATACAGGCATTAGCGTCTGGGCCTTAAAGCCTAGGGTATGGGGACAGGGCTGATCGTGTACTGTATGACTTGTACGTTCATGAGCATCTTTTCTGGTGATTCTCTGCAGAGTATGAATCATTCAAGCCCCATTTGGACATGTGAAGCCCTGCTGAGCATTCACCGTGGAACCCCAAGCAAGGCCTTGAGCATCGAGCTTACGCTCGGGTTTAGAGTCTGATGGCCAATCCCCCCTTCAAATTCTAACCCCCGCTCTAACATTAAATATTCACATAATGACATGCTAGGATTTGTTGGGTGGGTAGTTTGATATTGGGGGAGGGGGCTTAACCGCTTCCCCCTAATAATGACCCCCCGTGATGATAAATATTCCGCCCAGAAATTCCCCAAACCCTGGCAGATCCCTGACAAGTACAGGCAAATGGAACGGGCCAAGACTACTTTTGAAAGTTATGGGTGTCAGTATAGCGAACAAGAAGGCATTCGGGATCTCCTGTATTTACTCCTGTTGTTAACTGTAAGGACCTTTCACTTGTTTTTGCATCTTCTGCCTCTAACTCTTTTTTGATGTTGATGTCATTTTACATCAGTTTGAATGAGTTCCAACTGGCTTTAAAGATTTTTAGCTGGCTTCAAATCTTTAGTTAATCGACTTGTTTTGTTTTAAACTGTAATATTGATGTTGATTACATTTTTGATCGTTTCTAAACTGGTGCTCTTGAATGTCATACCGTTCTAGCTAACTTTGATGGTTCTGAACTCATTTCGACTTCGATGTGACATGATTCAAGTTCGAAGTAAGACTCGGTTGTTCGTTAGGTGCTAATTGTATTTTCGAGTTTAGATACGCGAGGGAAGCATCATCAGAATGAGGCTTACAATGACTCCTCCTCAATAGTCGATAAATCCTGAACTCCGAATGCCAACCTCCAACTCCTCAAAACCTTTATCCTGAGTCCCAAGCCCCGCATCCTAATACCTTTACCTTTACCTCAAACTTTCAACCCCTACCCCTGAACCCCTACAAACCTGTGATATAGAAGCCTGAATACTATTATTAATACTATTATTAATATTGTTATTATTACTATTATTACCATTATTATTAATATTTTCATTAACATTGTTGTTATTTCTATTAGTAGTATTATTATTCTAAGTGCGGTCCTAGATGCCCTGTATAGAAATAGACAGCGGAGTCCAAGAAACCTAAACAGGACACCGGTACTTGTTGGACCCTTACAGTCTCATCTCTATAGACCCCATGTAACCCCAGTTTCCATTTCAAATCCGTTTTCGTTCTCATTTGACTCTCCATGATTTGAGGAATGCCCCTAACCCTAAACCCTATACACCCCTATACATCCCTGTGCATTCCTAGACCTAAACCCTAAGCAGCTTACAGATCCGAGCCTTGCCCTTCGAGCCACCTTTGCCCTTGCCCTTACCGTAGCCTCCCGAGAAATTCGGGTTTAGTGCTTAGAGTTCAGCGTTTAGGCTTCAGGGTTTAAGGCTTAGGGTTTAGGATTTTGGGTTTCGGATTTAAGGTTAAGGATTTAGTGTTTCGGGTTTAGGGTGGGAGGAGGAACTTGCCCGGAAGTGGAAAGTGTAGAAGTTAGGACACTTTAGGGTTTGAGGGTTAGGGCAGGTTTTAGCCATAGATTGTCCCTGCACCAAACAAGCATGGAAGATGAAACGGTGCATTGGCAGTCCTAAACCCTAAACTCTAAGTGGTCCTGGCAGGGTCCTTTGCTTTCATGTTGGTTTTGGGGGAGTGTAGTGTAGAGGAAGTTTTGCTGACTAAGCTTGATGGCTTAGATTTAGCGGTTTAAGGTTTAAGGTTTAGGTTTCTGCCATGGTGTAAGGCAAAGGATGCAGGGGTTCGGGATTGGTAAGGGTTCTGAAAGACTTCTGAGTTGGACCCTAAGCCCGAAACCCTAACCCGAGCGCAGCTGAGGTTATAGAGCTTAGAGGGCTTTAGACGCCTCAAGTTGGGTATGTTAAAGCCTTAAATGTGATTTTGGAATATCAAAACCCAAGCCCTCCGCCCTGAACCCTACTAAATCCTGAACCCTGACTTTTCTACTAAATCCCTGAACCCTGACTTTTCTACTAAATCCCTGAACACTGACTTTTCTACTAAATCCTGAACCTGACTTTTCTACTAAATCCTGAACCCTGACGCTTCTACTAAAGCCTAAACCCTGACTTTTCTACTAAATCCCTGAACCCTGACTTTTCTACTAAATCCTGAACCCTGACGTTTCTAGTGAAACCCTGAACACTGACTTTTCTACTAGATCCTGAACCTTGACTTTTCTACTAAATCCTAAACCCTGACTTATCTACTAAATCCCTGAACCCTGACTTTTCTACTAAATCCTAAGCCCTAAATCCTAATCCCCTGACTCTCTAAAGGTGCAACACACAGTCGTTAGCTGCTGGCAGGCTTTTCCCTCAGTTTAGGGTTTAGGATTTAGGGTTTAGAGTTTAAGGGTTTAGGGTTTAAGGGTTTAGGGGTTTGGGGTTTTAGGGTTTAGGGCTAGGGTTTTAGGCTTTAGGGTTTAGGGTGTACCCGTGCCATGGTCTCTCCAACCGCCAAACATCGTCACACACAGCGTTTGAAAGCAAAGTCGTGGATGCGTCTGGGAGGATTTTGAGGTATGCGGCCGATCTGTCTGACATTGCACGTGCCTCAGACCGAAACTCTTAACCCTAAACTCTACATCCTACAATCTACCCCGCACACCCGAAACCCGGAATCATCTATCTAACATGGGTCCTGGGTCGGACTCCCGAGGTCGCAACCTTTGTCCCTACTTGCAGTCTCTTATGGTAACCAGGATTAGACGGCATACTCTTACTGGCGATTAGTAGGGAACGAAGGAGTATATTATACAGGGTATATATGGGGATTATATTCCCTCATTCCCTACTAACCACCAGTAAGTACAGCAAGAGGAGGATCAAATAGTACGTTACAATGGAACGATTGTATCGCCAGTACAGAATATTACCCAAGTCCATGGACTTAGAACGGCACCCTAGACACAAGACCCTAAACCCCAAATCCCAGACCTAAACCTTAAATCCTAATCCGAATCACTCAATATTGGGAAGCTCTTCAAACCCTGTGCCTCTACCAGACCTAGGGGGGTATGCTCAGGGTTCAGGGTTTAGGGTTTAGGGTTGAGGATTTAGGGTCTCAAAATTAGGAACCATTTTGTATATCCTAGACACTATGGTTGCATGAGAAAGCAAATCCCAAAGCGGCAGCGGACCATGTGCCGGCGCAAGGTTCGATTGCGGTGATTCTAACGTGGTAAAATACCGTTAGCACCCCCACATCACCGTAAAACGCCAAATCCACCTCGAACCCCACACCTGCACCCTACAACCTAAACTGAACCCGAAAACTTATAACCCAAACAACTTAAACCTTTCCAAGCCAAAACCCGTAAGCTCAAAGCAACCTAAAGCTTCAAACCAAGACTCTCAAACCCAAAGCCCACTGAAACTTTCAAAGCCCAAACCCCTGAACCCGAAGCGCCCTAAACCCCTTACAGCCCCCAAACCGCCAAAAATGCAAAAAATGAACCTTAAACCCACACGTCAAGCGCACATAACCCTAAACCCTAAACCCTAAACCCTAAACCATAACAGAACCTTACACTGGCCTGAGCCGTTCGAAATCGCCAAGGCCTTACCTTGGGTGCACAGCGGGAGACAGGGGTTAAGGATTTGGGGTGTAGGGTTTAGGGTTTAGGATTTAGGGTTTAGGATTTAGCATTTAGGGTTTAGGGTTTAGGATTTAGGGGTCATTTAGCATTTAGGGTTTAGGGTTTAGGTTTCAGGCTTTGGGGCTAGGGTAGCTTGTAATAGCTTGCTCTTTGCAGATAAGGACCAGTAAGCCGGAACCCAGGATGGGAAAATCCTAGTCCCTACACTCGCCCACTCGTCCTTAAGCAAAGGAATGAACCACTTTACCTGGGTTTAGGGTTAAGGGTCTAGGGTCTAGGCTTGATAGGGTTTAGGGCTTAAGCAAAGACATGAACCACTTTACCTTCGCTAAACCCTAACCCCTGAAACCTGTGTTTCTTCATCTACACTAGATAAGGAAACACAGGGTTTAGGGTTTTACTATTACCTGGGAATCTGAAATCGGCCCGGGCCACTGATCCCAAAACCTCTGACCCCAAGGGCCAAGATGAAAAATACATCAGGTTGCAAGCCCCTAAACCCTAGACCCTAAATCCTGACCCTAAAACCTAAACCCTAAAACCTAGAGCCTCAAACCTGAACCCTAAACCTTAAACCACAAAACCCAAACCCTGAACCCTAAACCCCCATATATCCGCATCTAGGAAAACCGTCGAAGCGGTTTTCAGCCTTCTCAGTTGAGAACGTGCTTCCTGAACTTGAGAGCCGGAGAACCTACAGTCCCCCATTAAGTAAATAGAATATAGGGTTTAGGGTTTAGGGGGATTAGGGTCCCCCTTAAGTAAATAGAACATAGGGTTTAGGGTGTAGGGTTTGTAGTCCCCCTGAAATAGATAGAATACGGGGTATCTTATTTTAATATACCCAAAGCCATATTCTATCTACTTAAAAGGGACTATCGGGTTCAGCGCATCCCCACGGCCCTTCTGACACAAGGCAGTCTCCTCAGCTGATCGGCTTTCGGACTTAGGGTTTTAGGGTTCCGAAAGGCACGGTCTGATGTCAAAAGCCCTTCTCCCTGGTACATGGCAGGCATTCCTGACCAGGATCCCCTCAAGTCCCGAACTACATCCCAGCTTGGAGGGTCAGGGGGGCTTAGTAAGTAGGTTATAAACCCCTATAACCCATATAGTAACCCCAATTATCCCCATCATTAACCTAGTTACTAAGTCCCCCTGACCCTCCAAGTAGCATTCATTTCCACCTTCCCTACTCCTGCGTAGGTTTCGGGGCCTTATAAACATATGCTCTATGGTTTTACATTACAGATGGTAGATGGTAGTTTCCCAACATAAGGGGACCCCAATATAACCCCAAATTACTATAATCCTGATTTTAGGGACCCCTAATATTAAAAAGGTACCCCTAATTTTGGGAAACCCCCTTTTGGGATTAAGATGATAATTCGAATCTGCCCCTGTGCTGAGCACTGGGAAGCATCATCCAAGCCCCTGGCCACCGCCCTGCACACGAAAGCTAGGTTCAGGGTTTAGGGTTTAGGGTTTGCGGTGTGGGTCGAGTTTAGGGTCAAGGGTTGACTGGGCTGCGTTGAAGTCACCATAGTATGGTTATGGTAAATGATGGAGTCTCCTCTTTGTGGTAACTTAACTCAAATTCCTTAACATCAACCCAGCTTAGGGTCTAAGGTGACACCGTGGGTTGGCGCCCATCCATTAATAATGACCACAAAGGACAATGGTTACCATCCCGAATAGCCCCTACTAAGAGAATCGAGAAAGCCTTCAAGCAAGTGTTTGAGACGTCTACACCTCGGAGAGAAACCCTAACGTGCATGAGCCTTGTGCACTCTTGTAGCGTGGCTTGGCTCAACTCTTGCTGTTCTCAAGTGAGGCTTGGATTCTGGTGGCTAAACATACTTCCACAGAAGTATCCGAAGCGTGCTTGGTGCCGTGATCCTCCAGGTTGTCTTTCAAGACACAGGAAAGCTTAGCAGGCGACGATGGATTTGGGTTTCCAAGCTCTAGCCCTAAACTCCTGAATTTGAAGCGTAGGCTTAGGATTATACACAGCGCATCTACGTTTGAGGGTGTCAGGGGCCCGAAAACCCAAAACCGAAACCCAGCACCCCAGCCCTACCTGTAACCCGATTTCCCTACAGCTTTACAGGATACACCTACTACTAACGGGCTTACTCACTCCTAAACAATAGGTGCTTGTGGTTGCAGGGTAGGCCCTACCACGGGCGCTCTTTGTGTCCCTTCCTGCTCCTCTTTTGTCCCTTCCTGCTCCCCTTTTGTCCCTGAGATGCCACAACTCTCAGGGTAAGTAAGGGATTTAGGGTTTAGGGTTTTAGTAGAGAATTGCGACTTAGGGTTAAGGATTGAGAAGTCATGTGTCATCCCAAGTTCCCTAGCTCCTAGAAATACGTTGCGTGTCCTAACCCCTAACCTGAAACCCTAAACCCTAAACCCTGAACCTAAGCTCTGAAGCATGGCGTCCCAGACTCGCTGTTAAAATGTTGATGAACAGTCCTGCCCAAGGCCCCCGGGTTTAGGGTTTACCCTTGCGGACCAGATATGATCCTACAGACCGCTACACACCTTGTAGACACTTGAACTGCTTAATGAGCCCCCCTAATCCTGAGCTGCCTATGGGCCCCAAAGACAAAAGCCAAAAAACTGAACCCTAAACCGGAGATAATTTGATAATGGCTTCAAGTTTCTGATCCCTAAACCCGAACACCCCCAAACCCTAAACCCTAAGCCCTAAGCCTAAACCCCTTAATCCCCCTAAACCCTGAACACAACCACAGCAAGCAATGCGATGCCTTCCAAGACGATGCCTTGCCCTTGCCCTTCTGGCCTCACTTGAGCGGTTTCGGGTTTAGGGATTTGGGGTTTCGGGCTTAAGGTTTAAAGCTTAGGGTGTAAGGTTTTTACCGCAACCACGCGCTTTCGACAGTCTGTTGGAAAATCTTAAAAGGGTTGGGCTTGCGCATAGGCACGGCAAACAGCAGCGCAGGGAAGTCCGGGTGATCCTCCATGTATTTTTTAAGTCCGGCGAAATCTTTTCTATAGGAGGGGTTGTCCGTTATCTAGTCGCAAGTATTCGTTCATATGGTTGCATACGAGAGTAACCAATGCGGAGGGGGTGGACCTCTTTTATGAAGTTTGTGCAGGGATCCTCTATCCTTAAAGGCCGCGCCAAATGCAGCTGCTACACGGTGCATGGGTTCCAGCGGGTCTGTCAGTACTGAATCGAGGAGTAGCCTGAACTGTTCTGACAATAATAGCTGTGAGGGTAGCGTCGATTGGCCTGCCTGTGTCCAAACTGCACAGTTGGTAACGTGGGAGTAATACGAAGTGTTGATTCCGTTTACACTTCTCAGACAAACCATCATTGTTGTTTGAAATGTCTATGTTCCAAACTCAATGCAGCTAACCCCTGAACGAGGAAGCTCACCATGTTAGCCACATAGATGGAAACCTGAAGTTTACGACTTAGGGGACTGCGCCACAAGTGCTGTAGCTTGTTAAATGCTGTATCAGCCAGAGAGATGCGATGAAGGATTGCTGCAAGGGCGGGCTTGTTCCAGCTTACCTGCGAGCCTAAGTATTTAGCACTATCCGTGATAGGGATAGGTTCCCCATTAACAAATCCGGCAAATCCTCCCCTAATTGCGATGTCTCAGCAACTCTGTCTTTGCAAAATTGAGGAGTACTACAAGGGCCAAAATTCTTACCAACACCACTTTGAGATCAATTTGAGGTACCATAGACCATAACCATATAAGGAATGTGGAACCATCATATTGGTAATTATTTAGGCCCCTACATTAGTCCGTAGAGACTGGCATCTACTTGAAAGTGTCTAAGATATTCTTCAAGGACGCGTGTACTTATCCCAAACAACAAAGCATCGCCCGCATATTCCAGGTCGTAGACTGGGGTGTAGGGTTTAGGACTCATTTAATCAAGGTTTAGGACCTAGCGTTTCAGAAAGGCTTTTTCGAGGGCAATGATCATAGCAGTAATAACTTCAGTAACAGCACCCTAGACCTCAGAATCTAGACCCTAAAGCCTAAACCCCTAAACCCCGAGGCCCGACACCCTAAACCCTAAGAACAATAGCGATTCTCAGGTGGCGCGGGTCGCATGAGCTAAGTCTGGAATACTCCCCTATATAACCTTCTATGTATCCCCCTTTATTTGGAGTTCAGAGGATACCTGACATTGTTGCAGAGATCAGCTGATTAGCGTCGGAGTCTCTCAAAGTAGGGGGGCCCTTATGACACTGGGAGGTTTGGGTTTAGGCCTTCTCCAAGCAAGGGACCCTTACGAGATCCAGGGGTATATGGCGTGAAGCACGAGCCGTGATGTAAAACAGTGATTATCAGGAAATATAGCTCTAAACCCTAAACCCTTAACTTGGGTTTGTGTCTAGGGTCAGGGATGTTGGGCAAGTTCCGGGTTTCAGGTTTTAGGGTGCAAGGTGTGGATGGCTCCAGGGTTCAGGTCTGAGGCTGCGAGATATTTAGGGTTTAGGGTTTAGGGCTTCTGGAGCTGGGATTTATGATGTTTGGCAAAAGGCTCGGACAAGAACTGTAGGAGAGCGCTTTTTTTAGAGGTCCACAATGTCTTCGAGGTTTTGAGGTTGAAGGCTTAGGAAGCCGTGCGCTGCAAATTTAGGCACACGCAGTTAGATATGATGCTGAAATCAAAATACCAACACCTGAGCCCTCGCTTTCAACTTGTACCCTAAACCCTACACCCTGAACCCTGAACCCTAAGCCCTTAACCCTTAACCCCAAATTCCAAATCCTTTCCCGCCCCCAGACAAAGGGGAGCGGACTCCTTTTGGCAATGATGTTGGAGCCTGGGCTTACGCAATTTAGGGTTTAGGATTTAGGGTTTAGGGTTTAGGATTGAGGGTTTAGGGTTTAGGATTGAGGGTTTAGGGTTTAGAGTCTGGGCTTTGGGGATTAGGGTCTGGGGTTAAGGGATAAAGGATTAGGGTTTAGAGTTTGGGGCTAGGATTATTGCAAAGCCTTTCTGGGCATGGCCTTCCTGTTTACTCGGGCCGCGTGGCCCCCGAACTGAATCATAAACATAATTATCGTACTGGTAACCGCACTGAAAACGATCCATGAAGCTTTGAGTAGGATCTGGCTAAGGGCTCAGGGTCGCGCTTTCAGGCATTAAGTTTAGGCGCCGGGGTTGAGCGTTTAGGGTTCAGGGCTGGGGCTTTTGGGTTTGGGAGCTTGCATGTAGCTTTCCACAAGGAACGGCTTAGGAGATTGCAGAAAGAGTAGCAAACTGCAGGTGCAGAATGATGTTATGATATCTTTTGTAACAGGGTCTATGGTTTAGGGCACTGCTTATTCAGAAGCTCCTACTGTATTTGCGACCGCCCCGGCACGGCGCGCTAAAAGAAAGCTCAGTGAGGGATTAGGGCTCAAGGTGTAGGTAGGACAGAAGCTCCAAACCCTAAACCTTAAACACTAAACCCTAAACGGCCCTGAACCTTAAACCCTCCCTAGTAAGCCTTAAAGCCTACACCCAAAACCTCAAACCCCATATTCAAAACCACAAGAGCACGAAACCCTACAACCGCCTATGAAGGGAATACCGTGTCAGGAGGTGCCCGATGTTAAGAGGGTCCAGGGCGTGAAAAGATCCTACCGTTTGAGGTCTGGGGTTCTAGGGTTGCTTCACGGTTTAGGGTTTAGGGTTTAGGGTTTAGCTTTTAAAATGGAGAACAAAGCGAAAAATAGAATGGACATTGGAATATAAGGTGAAATGGACACTGAAGTTCTATGAGGATTGAAAAGGGCGTTCAGGAACTTGAATTCCGCTGCCACAGGAAATACACTACTTACTACGTATCCAAATTATGCGGACTTAGATTAACCTTGGGTACTGCCCCCCCCCCAATAACAGTCTGTATTAGGGGTCCTATTAAGGGCTATATGTAACCCTATTATATTACTATCCAACTGTTACTGAGGGGGGGCAGTACCGAAGATTAACCTCTTTAAACAGCTACCCAGCTCAGTCTCAGCTTATTGATTGAGAGGTGAAAACAGAACCACATATTATTCCATATTCCTGCGACTCTAAAGTAACTGTCCTTGAGTCCTTAATAGGGCTTAGCCTCCTTTCTGGACGGGACATGACTACAGCGTCTATGGGCTTTGAGTTTAGGGTGAACCCAACCCTCAGCCCCAACCCCAAAAACCCTAAACCCGAAACTCTGAATCACGTCTACCTAGACCTCCAAAATGTGTAGAATAATTGGCCTTTTGGGCTATATTTAGGGGTTTTGGCCCTATTTTTGGGGTCCAGGTAAACCTTAAACCGATCTGTACCCCTCCCTCGCCCCGATGAATATCCTGCCTCAACCCAAAACCCTCAACCCCTCAAAACCCTAAACCCTTGAACCCTAAACCCCTAAACCCTCAACCCTAAACCCTAAACCCTAAACCCAAAAAACCCTCAACCCCTCAAAACCCCTATTCGCCAAAGCGCGATTCACTCGTCGGGAGTCCCACTGCGCACGCCTTGGCGAAACCCGATTTGTGGAGGTTTCCCAAAATGGGGGTAGTTACCTTTTTGGGGGTCCCAATAATACGGAGTATAGGATTTTTGGGGTCCATATTGGGGTCCCCCTATTTTGGGAAAGTACCTAGTGTTTAGGGTTTGAAAGTTTGAAGGGTTTAGGGTTTAGCGTTTAGCGGCTTCGAATTCAGAATTGAAGCTTTGGGGTGTTGTATGTGTTCCTTTTGGGGTCTCTTGGAAGTTCTGCGAAAGTACAATTCCACTACACTTGGCACCCAGAACTCAATTACAACCATCTTGATTAGGGGACTTAGGGGGCTTATCATAGGGCGAGAACTACCCATCCTATTTGGCTTCTAATTACCCTAAACCTCCAAGTTGGGCTGAGCGGTGCAGCGCAGGGTTTGCGAAAAACAGCGGAGTTGGAAGCTCTATGTCTCCTAGGCTTTCAGCCAGGCATGGGCAAAGGTAGGCATATTACGAAACACTAGTATCATCTAGAATAATAACCAAAGTGGAAATGTGAATATCGACTAGAGATGGTCATAGCTTCTGAGTCAGAACTCAACTGTTTTCCTACCTAGGATGATTTGGGCCAGACTTCGGCATCTCGGCAATACGTTTGCGCATACAGATGCATGTTCACTATTTCCTGTGTCCTTTTTGCAGGACTCAACCCCCAACCCTAAGCCCTAAACTCTAAGCCCTTAACCCTACACCCCAAACAAAATTCAGCTTGTCCAGCCGTTACGCGATCTTTTCGCGTTCGGCTTCTGCCTTCCGTTTGCCCATGTGCCCGGTACCGCACTTAAGTGAAGGCTGCAGGTTTAGGGGTTGAGGGTTTCGGGGTTTAGGGTTCAGGGGTTTAGGCTTTAGTGGTTAGGGCTTAGGCAGGGGTTTGGGTTTAGGTTTGGCGTCATTGATGAGGTGTGCAGTTGAGAGGGTTTTCTCCTGTGCCTAGACCCTCCAAGTACCCTCCATTAAGGCCTGAGTACCTAGTACAAAGTGTCAAAACCCTAAAACTTGGTAGCAGCACCTCCACATCTGATGAGCCGTCAACAACCTCAGCCGTACGCTCGGACCCTATTTAAACAACCTCAAACCCTAAAGGGTTTCAGGGTCTGGGCTTACGATTTCGGGGGAACCACTTAATGACCCAATAAATCCTCAACCCTAAACCCAAAATACTAAACCCTACACCTCAACCATTCATAGAGAAATCACTTCCTGGGTTTCCCTACGCCTGCTGTTTGCCTCCGCCCTTGCCCTTGCCTCCAGTCCTGGCAGCATAGGGCGGGTGAGGCTTGCTGTTTAGGGCTTTCAGGGTTAAGATGGCTAGGTTTTGCACCATGCTGGATTCAGAGTGAAGGCTTGGGGGTCTAGGGCTTGCGGTCTTGGGCTCTGGGGTTGAGGGTTTATGAAGTTTGGGGTCGAGGTAGCCTCCTACGCAGGAGATAGCTACCGCGAACGCAGGCTTCACACTTGCAACGCTGGGATCATTACATACTTACATCCCTAAACCCTTGAATCTACGGTACGCTCGGAAATCAGTCGCGTCTCTAGTAGGATCTACAAGGCAAGCAAAGGTCTGAGGTTTCAGGGTTTAGGGTAGTCATCTGAGCTTTGAGATTTGGAGCTCAGCGTTTCATACTTCCACAAACAAGAATCTCATTACGGATTGTTGGGAGGCTTATTTGTCTGGATGGGCACATATTGGTGGGCAGGCCCATGACAGTCCTATGATTTTGTTAAAGGCTGTAGGGTTTACAGCTTAGGGGCTGTCGGATACTACCCTGTAGGAGCTGACAAGCCTGAAGCCCTGTTAAGCCCGAATCCCAGAATGCTAAACCCTGAAACTTAGAACCTAAATAACACTAAACCCTACACCCAACGCCCTAACTGACCGTCAGCCGTAAACCCAGAATGCTAAACCCTAAATAACCCGAGAGAACCCCAAATAACTCTAAACGATTCTACATTATGGAGGCAATATAACCCCCCAAGTACTCTTAAATAACCCCACCTAACCCTAGACAAGCTTACACCTGGAACCCTAAACCCTACACCCAGAACCCTAAACCTTAAACCTTAAACCCTAAACCCCAAACCCCTAAACCCCTAAAACCCTAAACACCTAAAACCCTAAACCCTTAAAACCCTCAAAGCCTAAAACCCTCAAAACCTAAAACCCTAAACCCCTAAAACCTTCAAACCCTCTAAACCTAAAACCCTCAAAACCCAACACACACAACATCCGCCTCCTCTGACCGTTCGGCGGTGGGCCCCGTGCGGCTCCAGCTCCGCGCCACCTGGCGAACTGGAAATTAAGGAAGCCCATTAGGGCTTAGGGCTTAAGGTTTAGGGGTTTAGGGCTTGGGGTTTAGGGTTTAGGGTTTAGGGTTTAGGGGTTTAGGGTTTGGGGTTTAGGGTTTAGGGCTTAGGGTTTAGGGGTTTAGGTTTAAGACTTGGGATTCAAGAGTCAGGGATTCGGGTTGAAAGCTTAGAGGGGCTCAGGATTAAAGGTTTGGTTTAGGGTTCAGGTCTTAGTTCGCCCTTCAGGGGTCCCTTCTTCGTTGCACCTGCCCCTCAGCCGTCTTGGGAACTCTGAGGTTTGGGGCTCTGAAGTGTTTGTCACAAGATGCTGACGCAGTGGCTGAAGGCATTTAATTACGGGACCTAAGCCCTGAACCTGAACCCTGAATTCCCACCTTGCCTGCTTAGGCCGTTCAAACCTATTACTAGGCTGGTCAGACACTGAAGAAGCTCAGCCTGTAGACCAGTACTGGGAGTCTAGCTGGTGTACATTTGTATATATGTATATATATTTATATACATACACACACACATGTTATAGGGGGTATAGCGAGCTGCCTACATACATACATACATACATACATACATACATATTTATATATATATATATGTTTAGAGTATGTGGTATGAGGGGCGTAGATCAGAAGTGAAGTGTTTGCTCTCTCTCTCTCTCTCTCCCTCCCTCTCTTCCTTGTCCAGAAATGTTCCGTCCCTTGTTGAAGATAGTGCAGCCCGACGTCTTGGCCGTGGGATTAGAATACCACCACCACCCCCACCCCAGCCAAAAGTCCACCCCTCAGAGCTTAAGGAGCCAAACTTCGGGGGTAAAGCCAAGTCCCTAAGCCGGTACGCTTTCGGGGGAGCTTGGCAAACTCTGCGCTGGTCAGCCAAAGCCCCTCTTGCGAGTCCATGGTGAAGCACTGATGAGGCCGAACAAACTTAGTCCCCTATATGATCCCCTATAAAACCGTTTAAGGAGTGTAGACTCTAGCTCATATGAACAACTAAAACTGTCACGGGCGGGAGCACCAAGGTCCGAAACAACAAGTTTAAAGCACCAAACCACCAGACCTGGACCCTCAACAAACACAGTGGGGTCCTAGTTTTGGGCAGTTGAGGTTACCCAAACCTCCTCTTGGAACGCCCCTCTCTCGGAGGTTGGGATGAAAGAGTCACTTACTGGTGCAGGAGGGGAGTGGGGGAGTAGATACCAAGTCTATTGCTGGGGTTGCATACGCATTATTACAATGTATAACCTCCCCACTCCACACCCTAAACTCTAAACCCTCGAGCCCTAAAAACCCTCAACCCTAAACCCGAAAACCCTAAACCCTTGAGCACCGGACGTCCAGTGTTGCCGGAGATTGCTAAGCTTACCAGATGGTTGCTAGGGTTTAAGGTATGGGCGCCTGCACCAGCTGGGCGCCAATCATTTTGGCGATACTCGTTGTCGAGCGCGCAATAGACTCGAATCCCCTGACCCCACACCCTAAATCCTCGCAGCATAAGGCCTGACTTCCCAAACCCTAAAACCTAAACCCTCAACCCTCAATCCCGCACCCTAAACCCTCAACTCTAAACCCTAAACCCTAAACGCCAATCCCAACCGCGAAGCCCCAAAATCGTGACAGGATGACAATCGCTGCCCCCCGCCTTTCCTGGGTTTGGGGATACTTGGAGGGTCAGGGGGACTTAGTAAGTAGGTTTATAATGGGGATAAATAGGGTTACTATATGGGTTATAGGGGTTATTAACCTACGTACTAAGTCCCCCTGACCCTCCAAGTATATAAGGGTTCGAAGAAGATGTAGACTTAGAGTTTAGGGTTAGTGTTTAGGGTTTAGGGCCTGGGGGGTGCTGTGGTTGAGGATTAAGGGCTATTCAGGGTTTAGGGTTTTGGGGTGGGCTCAGGGTTGAGGGTTGAGGGTTGAGGGCATAGGGTCAGGATTTGGGAGTCATGCAAGGCCCTACACCCTACACCTTCAACTCTCAACCCTAAATCCTGAACAGTAAATCTTGCACCCTGAGTTCTTTGCCCTGTTCCCCAACCCCTACGCCCAGGAGGACCTAAGAAGCTTTTAGGAAGACCGAGGCGAGGATGCATGAATTCTCGCGGAATCCTCCATTACTCGCTCTTTCTCACTGGTTCTTAGTAGGGAATTTAGGGTTGAGGGGAATATATTATATGGGGAATTTCTTAGGGTTATATATGGCGTGTATTCCCTTATTCCATACTAAGAACCAGTAAGCTAAGGGTCCACGTCCTGCGGGACTGACCAACAATCTTGATTTGGCAAGGCCTATTAAAAGAGAACAAATCAGGGAGTTTACTTTTGAGGGAACGGAATACAAGGGAATCCTACTCTTAAAAGGACGCCACATGCAAAAGGATTCGTTCAGCACAACCAGTCACCTGGACCTAGAGATTTGGTAGTTTCCCAAGACCCCAATGTAGACCTCAAATTACTATAGTCTGATTATTGGGACCCCCAGAATGGTACCCCTGATTTTAGGAAACCCCCATATCTAGAAACTAAGATGCAGAACACAAAGGCACAGCGAGCGCAACTTGCCTGGGCAATAGCGTTTAGGGTTTAGGGTCCTAAACCCTAGGCCATGAGCCCTAAGGCTTAAGAGCCCGAAACCCTGAACCCTACTCCCAAGCCCTAAACCCTAAACCCCAACAGCCTACGCCCTGAACCCTAAATCCGAAAACCCTAAGCCCTAAATCCAAAGCCCCAAACCCAAAGCCCCAAACCCCTAAACCCTAAACCCCCAAACCCCAAGCCCTAAAGCCGTAAGCCTTCAGCCCCAAAGCCTCAACCTGGGGGAACAGCTTGGGTTGGGCCCCCCCCCTTAATATAGGAATATACAAGGACCCTAATATAATTACCATTACCTCTTGCCCAACCCAAGGAACAGCAATGCTGGGTTCCAGACTGACCTCCTTTGCGCCCCTGACGGCACGAAGTGGGTGATTTAGGGCTTAGGATTTAGGGTTTAGGGTCTAGGATTTAGGGTTTAGGGTTTAGGATTTAGGGTTTAGGATTTAGGGTTTAGGGTTTTGGGTGGAGGGTAAAGGGTTTGGGGTTGAGGGCTTAGAGTTTGGGGTTTGGAGGTTGGGGTGGAGGGGTCTTAGGGCTTAGGGTTCAGGGCTTAGGGTTTAGTGTTTAGGGTGTCCATGTGTTGCGTCTTGATTTCTGGAGGTAATGCAGCACCTAAATAATCCAGCAGGATATAGGGTTCAATAATGGAGACTCAAATGGACAAGAAAATGGAAAATCAAATGCACACCGGATTTGTGTGGAGGCTTACCAAAACATCACTGGTCCAGTCCGCAGAGCAGGAATCCTTCTGAAACCCCCCTCTCGGCCACCCTTGTCCTAAATCCTAAACCCCCAACCCTGAACCCATTATAGTAGCTTCCATTTTCTTTTCCATTCTCCCAATATATCCCCTATATATGCCCTATATAACTCTTATATAACCCCTATAATCCCTATAGTTTCCATCTTCTATTCCATTCTCCCAATATACCCCCTATGTAATTACCCCCTACCCCCGAATCCCTCCACCCTCAAGCCGCGGCAACCAGTCAAGCCCCAAGGAGCAAAAACAAAATTCCATGACTTCCAAAGCTTCAGATCTTGGGAAATCGGGCTGCTCAGGGTCTAGGGTGGGTTTAGGGTTTAGGGTCCCAACCCCCCCAACCCCCCAACACACACCGCTCAAATCCAAGAAAGAAACACCGATACTCTGAGAGCTCCGCTTCCATGTTGATATCAGGCTGACGCGCTACAACCCTCACCCGTATCTGAGTGCTGGGTCTAAAAAGGCCTTGTATGACTGCTTCCCAAGGAGCTCTGTTTGTGGCTGCACCCCAACTATGACGTTTACAATTATCTTGAATGATGTTCTACATCACTTTGAGGTCTAGTTGAGGTGCCCTATAGCAGGGTTATAAAAAGAACCTATCTCCGTAAAAGTTGTTACTATTTCGACTTCTACAGTGCCATCCAAGGCTTCACGCTTCAATCCCTAACCCTGCTCTCCATACTGTGGACGGAAGCAATCTTGCACCAGCCTAGCTATCCCAAGTAATGTGACTAGCATTTCAGCAGGGACCGCGCTCTAGTCTTCTGAAATAAGCTGCAGGAACCAATATGTAGAGTCGAGGTCCGAATAATCGCCTCCGCCTCATCCCGCATTCTCCCGCACTCTAAATTCAAGTAGTCCGTGTAAGGGCCAGCATGTGTTGGGGGCTATCTGCGATATGTTAGCGGGAGGAAGAGCGATTCAGACTCTGATCTTCGTTTCATTTATTTTACCATCAAGACAAGAACATAATCTTACCAGGCATCCATGCTTAACATACAACTCATGTCAAGTAAGAATTGGGAGTTGAGGATACAGAATCGTGAATACAGGGATCGATTGGCGAAGCTGCTATATGGTTGTTACCACATAAGGGAGACCCCAAGTATACACGCCAGACCCAAAAAGGGACCCCAATAATCGGAAAATATAGATGCTGCTAGGAAGGTAAACTGACATCTTCACCCCGTCATTGGCTGTGTTTTTGGAAGCTTCTGCAAGGGCGTCGAACCCAAACACGCCAGACCATCAGGAAGGACACATGTGAACCCTAAACCCCAAACCCTAAAAGGGATGATGACGCGAGCATACAGAACGACTGCTAGAGGACTCTATCAGATAAGAGTATAGGGTTTAGTAGTTCTCTGTTTCCCAACTAAACATAAGTAGGAAGAGCGCTCGTCACACGCCTGCTGCATATTGCCCTTGCCACCCCCGCCACCCTTATTGTTCCATCCTGCCATCCAGGGGGTGATACTGGGCTTGGGTTTAGGGTTCAGGGTTTAGGGTTTGGTGTTCGGGGTCTGCCATCTCCGCGGGATACAAAGGCGTGGGGCCTCAGGGTTGATTTCTTGCACACGGCCGCTAACATCAAATTCAAAGGCCAATCGAAACCCAGCTAGAAAGAAGCTGTATTTCTTTTCGGCATTCAGGGTTTAGGGGCATACCTGTCATGCAGCTGCTTCAGCCCTGAGCTTTTGCAACAAGGCTCTAACGCTCAGGCCTTAAGCTTCATGACTGTCGGTCTCAAAACCAGCTGCCTCTTCAGGATACTTGACTTGATGGTTTAGGGTTTAGGGTTTAGGGATGCCAAAACTGATATTCCCTTGATCCGACCTTTTACTGAAAGGCAACTTTTCTCCAACTTGAGCCGGCGGGACAACTAGGCACAAAAAAGCACTCAAAGCCAAAACCCTACGCTCGAAACTCTTAGCCCCTAAACCCCAAACCTGGAAATACCTAAACCGTAAACCCCTACATCTCTACACTCCCTGAAGCCTAGACCCCTAAATCTGTAAACATCAAACCCGCTAACACCCTAGACCCTAAACCCTAAACCACCAGCTCCAAAACCCTAAACCCCATACCCTAAACCCTAAACCCTAAAGCCCTAAACCCTAAAACCCTAAGCCCTTAAAACCCTAAAACCCCATACCCTAAACCCTGAAACCCCAAAATCCTAAGCCCTAAACTTAAGGGTGAGGCAGCCGGATACTGTTTTTACCCGAGGAAACCTCCAGGTGGGTGCCTAGGTTTAGGGCTTAGGGTTTAAGGTTTAGGGTTTTAGGGTTTAGGGTTTCAAGGTTTAGGGTTTTAGAGTTTAGGGGTTTAGGAAGTTTAGGGTTTGGGGGCTTAGGGGCTTAGGGTTTAAGTGCTTCGAGTTTAGGGTTTAGGGTTAAGAGTGCGCTTAAAGGAGGCCTATATAGACATCTTCTAGCCTCATTACCCTTCTACCAGCCTTATTTGTACCATTGTCTAGACTCCTAATATCCTCCTTAATAACCCCTATAGTAGTCCCATATATACTCCCCTATGTAACCCCCTTTAAGGAGTTTAGACTATAATTCATATGAGCCTTATGGGGCTACCCAGCTGGGAACTATCCACCTGGAGGTGTCCTTGATGTAAAGCGAGCAAAGGACCCTAAACCCTAAGCCCCAGACATAGGATGTACCCAGAAAGCCTAGTTACCCATAATAATGAGTGACTCTAACCCAAAGTAGTAGAAAATTAGTGCGAAGTTGCCTATAATTATGGGTAACTGGCTTTCTGGGTAAGGCTCAGGGCTTAGGGTTTAGGGCTTCGGTCCTTGGGTTAAGTTCTGAGATCCCGTCCAATCTGCTGCCAGTAGGGTTTAGGGCTTTAGGATTGAGAGTTTAGGGTTTAGGGAACTTCAGTCCCGCCCCAAGAGAGAGGGCATGCAACTCTGGAGCACGGAGACCACAACTTTGCACTGCCCCCACCCGGCAGCAATCCATGATGAGGGGAATGTCAACTGCCGTAGTTTTCTTTGCAGCAAGCACCCAATAAATTTCTACTGCAAGCCTAAACTCTAAACTGCCCACCCTATCCCAAAAGTCCTCCCTAAACCCTGAACCCTAAAGCCAGAGCCCTAAATAAACGATACACTTGAAGCGCTAAACACCTGAAACCTAAAACCATCATCCCAACGCCCCAAGCCCGACATCCCCTAAAGCGACTTGGAGATTAGGGGTCGAAAATCTAGGGGTTCAAGGTAATTATACCCCAAATATGACTAACTACGGTGGATACTAAAAATCCAGCATGACCCTAAGTGCCGTATATCCTGGGAATAATGGTATTGTAGTATAGTGAGGTCATGCAGGGTTCTTAATATCAACAGTAGTACTTATAACCCAGGCAGAACCACACCAGGGGACTTGGGGGGGGCCTGCGATTGGGTTGTAGGTACCGTTAGTTATACGTGGGTTAAACCCTAAACCCTTATGAATACCCCTCGAACCCTCAAAATAATCCCAAGAACTGGCCCGGGCGCCTTTGCCCTGCGATTTGCCCCCTTGGCGACCTTGTCCTTGGCGAACTGGTGCCGGTGGCACGGAGCCTTTGCCAGATTTTGTACGCAACTCCCCCTGACACTTCCTGATCCTTAGAAGGGAATAAGGCGAAATATGTGGGTACCGAATGGTGATTTTATTCACTTACTCCCCACTAAGAACCAAACCCCCCCCCCATCCCTCATATTAAACCGTTCCTATGTATATTCTGAAATAACCACAACGGGAATGTTCAACATCAGAGGTTTAGACGAGTTAATGTTAGGGGAATGGGACTATTTGTGGATGTGACGGTGTATGGTTTGGAGTTGAGCCTTAAGCCAGATTGCTAATGGCTGCTTCCTTCTTGCAAAATTTGCGATTACATTATCCCTGCCCCATACATCCCCCTACACATGAGATTAAAGAGATATACCACACTTTTTCACATTCATCGGTTGAGCGCTGATGGAGGAGCTCTTGCAACCTAAGAAACGGGATCCTTCATGTTAGAATTCTCCACCTGTCCAACTCAAAAGTGCGGCAATTATGTTTTTTTGTCTAGGAATGCTATACAAGCTCTTCAAAACAACAAGGGCTCAATGGTTTTTAGAAAGTACCCAATGCCAAAGCAATGCATCTCCCTTTGCAGGAACTGTGCCTGCCTTGAAGCCATGCGGGAACTAGTTTCAGCTTCTTGTTTGGTGTTCCTGCGAAGCAAAGCAAACCATTTCAAGATACCCTGAGGAGACCAGAAACCCTGAATCCCCAACACCAGCCACCTAATACTGCAACCCGAAGGTGTTATAGTCCCCCTTAAGTAGATAGAATATGGCTTTGGGTATATTGTATTCAGATCCCCATCTACCCCATATTCTATCTACTCCAAGGGAACTATAACCCTGAAGCCCAACATCTTGAACCCTCAACCCCAATTACTGCGCCGTGACTCTGCATCACGCGGTTTAGGGTTTAGGGCTTAGGGTCCTGAACCCTAAGCCTCTAGCCCCACACCCGAAATCCAAGACCCTAAACCCTAAACCCTGCTGTGAGGCTTGCCTTTTGGAACCCAACGGAGTCGACCTGACATTAACTTCAGCCACAGTGGAGCAGGAGGGCTGGGATTTGGGGCCTAAGGTTAAGGATCTGGGGTTTAGGGTTTAGGATTTAAGGTTTAGGGCTTGGCGTCTTGGGGTTCAGGGTTTAGGTGACAAGGGTTTGGGGCTTAGGGAGTGGTGCTGGGAAGCGAGAAGTGGCGTATTCGAGTTTGGGGCTATGGGGGGCTGGGCTTTTATGACGCTAGGCTGTCAAGCACTAAGTGGCGTACGGTTCAGGGTCAGAGACTGGGGCTCATGCGGTTAAGGTTTTTGCTTGGGACCCAGATTGTTCAGACTGGCGGATGCGGGGTTCAAATGGCTGCAAGGGCTCATGTAGAGGCCTACTCTATATAAACCCACTATAGTCGTTTCCATTCTCTTTGCCATTATCCCTATATAACCCCTATATACTATTGTAACTTCCATGTTCTTTTCCATTATCCCCATGTAACCCCTAGATACTATAGCAGTTTCCATTGTCCTTTCCATTTTCGCTTTCTCACCCAATTCTATCCCTCAACCCTAAACCCTAGACCCTAAACCCCAAACCCTAAACCCCCAACCCTAAACCCTAAACCCTAAACCATAACCCTTAAACCCTAAACCCCTAAACCCTAAACCCCCTGTTCAACCTTGGATGGTACGGCTACCTTGTTGAGATTGGCAAGGAAAGTCACAAGTTGCCATCAAGAGTTTAGGGGTTTGGGGTTT
>CAJNIZ010035202.1:5947-41026 GCA_905231905.1 Symbiodinium pilosum
TATACAAATAGTACCTACATTGGACCCTAAAGTCTGTAAATGCTACCTACATGGGGCTATTTGGATCCCTATGCATCCCTTAAACTCCTAGTTGCCATTTCGTTCTCCATTGGTTTTTCCATTTGATTCTCCATTCTTAGGGTACCTACCTTGGGCTACTTGGGATCCCTAGGGAAATACTAAGACGGAAAAACAAAGCGCCATCTTACTCAGCTCCAGGCCTCAAACTGTAGTCGGAAAGCTGCGACCCTGTTGGTACGACATCCTATACCTATAGTCTCCTTAGACCTATAATGAAGCTAGTATTTCAAATAGTTCCTAAATAAAAAATACCTCCTAAGGACAGTACAGATACCCTCTCCGGACTTCAAGTGACAAACCATAACCTGAACCCCAATGTCAATGTCCTCTCGGCTGGTTAACAACTTGTGGGCCATTGTTAACCTGCTCCGGGGCTTGAACCCTAAACCCCAAGCCCTAATCCCTATAAAATATTGTATGCCCTATATAATGTAATAGCTTCCATTTTCTTTTCCATTATCACTAACTTAAGCTGTCCCAAAACCTAGAGCCGGACCCCAATAACGCTTAAATGCAGCATCTCACACCCTCGTGCGCGCACCTGCAGTTACAATAAGGTTTAGGGTTGAAGGACTTAGGGTTTAGGGACTTAGGGACTGAGAATGTAGGCTTTAGGGACTAAGAGTTTAGGGTTTAGGTACTTAGGGTTTAGGGACTTAGGGCTCAGGGTTTAGGGATACTTGGACATTCTGAAGAGAGACTGAAGCTTAAACATCGCTGAAAGGCTTCAGCTCACGAACATCCGGCTTTTGAGGAAGAACCAACTGCAGACAAGCATTGCTTGTCACAGCATGAAGAGCTTGCGCCCTTCTCTAGTGCGGCTATGGGGCATTTCCCATGTTCACTTGGGAGAGCCTTAGGACGTTTTTTGGCTCCCATCCATATATAAACCCGAGGTTAGGGTTTTGATTGAGGTTTTGGGGGTTTGGGGGTTTTGCGTTTATGGGTTCGGGGTTGAGAGCGGCGGTATAGGAATCAGTATAAAGATGAAATGTCGACTACCGTAGCTATTTCTTCCTCCATTCCCAACTGGGCATGAATACGCTAACCCTTGATGCTGCGCACTTATACTTATATATATATGTATATATTTATACTCTGAGCCATTAACCCTACAAATTCTAAACTCTAAGCTATTCTGCTCTAACTGCTGAAATCTAACCCCGAACCCTAAGCCCTTGACCTGCACCCATTCACAAGGGCACACTTGACTCTCTCTGCGCCTGGACCCCACCAGGATGCGCGTCCGCTACGCGCCAGGCAGGCAATAAAATGCTGCGGTATAACTTGGAGTTCCGGGTTTTCGATTTTCCTTAGCCGCTCCAAACACCTTCTTATATGGCTTAGGTACTCACTATGAAGGGCCCTATAGTTCCAATTAAGGGTACTATTTTGGCAACGACTTCGCGGCTTCCATGGGGTGTTCAGCAGGCGGAGAAACGAATGCGCTTGTGAAGCTTCGGGAATATGCCCGAAGACACTAAATATTTTGCTAGAAAGACTGTTAAGAACGGGCAAACAAATACACCTTAAATCCTGAACCCTAAGTAAACCCTAAGCCCCAGTTGAACCCTAAACCCTAACTGAAGCCTTTACTGCAACTAAACCCTAAACCATAATTAAATCGTAAACCTTGATTAAACCCTAAACCACAATCAAAGCCGTAACCTTAATTAAGCCCTAAACCCCGATTAAACCCTAAACCCTAATCAAACCTTTCGCCCTAATTCGACCCTAAAACCCTGATTAAACTTCCCCAATTGAGCCCTAAACGGTTAGGAGCTCGCAGTTTGAGAATGTAGGAGAGTGGGATTCCACACACGGTCTACCTACCCTCCCGCATCCCAGACATGGACAAAAAGCCCCTGGCAGGGTTTAGGTGTAGGATTGAGGTTAGGAGTTTAATTAAGGTCCAGGGTTTAGGGCTTCATTAGGGTTAAGGGTTTAATTTGGGCGATGGGCTTAATCAGGGTTTCGGGTTGAGCGTCTCGGGCATCCTCTCACAAGTGGGGCTTCTGGGCTTCAACGATTGTTTGGGGACCCTCAGCCCTAAACCCTCAATCTATCACTCGCTGTTTAGCTTGGGAATGTAGGATTGTGACTTACAGCAATCATCGCCTCCCTCTAATAATAGCCCCCCTACTCCACGGGAAATTTCAGGTGCGGAGTTACAAAGTGGGTACCCTTACGGAAGCTGATATATGGCGTTTTGGGGGGAGCCTAGGCGTATATAAGGGCCATGCAGGGCTTATTTGGCGAAAACTACCCACCTGAAAGTTTCTTGACACAAGCACTCCCCCTAACTTATAATTGTTAGGGGTGGAGTTGGGCTTGATAGTACTTTGGGGGACCCTCTGAGCAACTAGGTGATGACATTGACAGTTTTTGATTCACTATTGGATTAATTTGTAAGGTGTGTAGGGGCCTCAGCAAATCACGTAGCGCCTTGGTTCTTGTGCCGCGTATGCCGCAATGCCCAGACCTTTTCCCAAGAGCCCAAGAATGGGACTACAGTACCACAAATACCGACTGAGCCATACACCCTAAACCTGAGCCATAAGCCTACAAATTCTATTCGTCTTGAACCATTGGTCTACAGCCCTTTGGCCGCTCTGAGACGGTGACAGGTCATAATGCCGGCTCAGATTCGCAGCACCTTGATTTCCTGGAGTCGCAGGAGAAACCAGCCCATTTGTAGGCTTGTAGGATTCAGCGCGAAGTACCCAAGCAGCACACAAGAATGACAAACTTGGCTCACGCTCCTAGTGCCGCCTTGGCCCGTGATCCCAGTTGCAAGACTTGAATGCTTCGTTCCCATGCGGCCGCCCTGTAAAAAATGACCATATCATATTCCGTAGCTGCACCTGCGTTCCCCGTGCCTGGCAAAGGAAAAGTACAAAAGACTCATGCTGCGAACAGCAAGAAAGTGGAAGCAGAGCTCACCCTCGCGCGGTGTTTCTTTGCTGTACCGGTTCGTCCTGACAACAGCGCAAGCGAAGCAACTGGGTGGGCGGACGCACATATCGCTTTCAGTATGCAAGGACCTTCGTGTACTGTTCGACCTCTGCCGTATTTTGACCTCTTCTCCGCATGAACCATTAAACTCCAGAAGAAGAGTTTTTCTCCAGATGCAGAGCTAAGGGGTTATTATATATTACGAATTGGGGTCGGGACGCAGCTCCGGGCCGGGGTGCTGCAGCGTGCTGGACGGTGCGGTCCGGTGCTGCCCAGGGAGCTGGGTGCTGTAGGGTATTGTCCTGGGTGCTGTTGCCAAGTTGCTGTTGTCAGGTGCTCGGGACACAGCTTCGGCCAAGGGTGCTGTAGCCTGTCCAACCCTGAGTCCACATTGAAATAGTTCCCCCAACTTGTGCTGGCGGGGCTTTAAAGCTTTTTGATTCGTTCTAGCACGGCACACTCATGAACTAGAATCTGCACACCTCTGTACCCCTAAATTGCTCCCGAACATGAGAACCCGTGCCAAACGTTAACCTTCGGAAGTCTCCGCAATGCCAGATTAAATGGACAGGAAGAATATCTCTCCGAAAGCTACCTCTCCAGGGTTTAGGTCTTAATGAGCAAATAAGGCCTAAATAAGGATGAAAAGCGTAGTAGGTTTCCAAATGCGGGGGGTGGGGTGCTAGCGGGGATCATGTTGTAACCCCTAGATAGTGGGCCAACCCCTGAAAAGTGCAAGCATGACCGTGATCAAGTATCATTGTATCATGTCTTAGGGTGGCTCTCGATGAGTTGCTGATATACCATGCACCATCATCAATTCCTAAACTCCAAAGCCTGTGAACCCCATATACCCTATATCCCCTATCCTATAACCCTGTAGACCCTATGTACCCTATATCCCCTATCCTTTGCCTATAACCCAATAATCCTATAAGCCTATAACCCTATAGACCGTATATATCCTATATCCCCTACCCTATATACCCTATAGACCCCATATCCCCTACCCTATATACCTCCCATGATGTCATCAACCCCAGTCGGCTCAACCCATTGGTTCTCTTTCCCAGCTGAGAAATGTGCTAGGGTTTAGGGTTTAGGGGATCTGAAGCCCAAAGCCCTAGGGATCTAGATAGCCCGATGTAGGTACCCTAATAAGGAAGAATGGAATGGGCAAACAAATGGAGAATAACATCGAAGCTAGGAGCTTATAGGGATGTATAGGGATCCACATAGCCCAATGTAGGTAATATCTGCAGACTTTTGGGCCCAGTGTAGGTATTATTAGTTTGCTTGGCAATTGGATCTTTATCACCCCTACATAAACCCAGTTTACATGTATTTTTCATGTTCTTTCCCATTTGGTTCTCCATCATTGGTTTCCTTTGTATGGTTGGATCCCTCCCTAGAGAAAGCCCTGAGAACGCCAACGGTCTTTGTTTTTGCCTCCCACAGGGCCGCGCAAAAGGCCGTTCGGCCATGTCCTTACTGCCTGCAGCCACGGGACCAGCGTCAGCGAACGAATGCCTCCAAATTTGAAAAGAGTCCCTAGCGATCCAAATAGCCCAATGTAGGTAATGCTTACAGACTTCAGGGCCCCGTGTAGGTATGATGCTTATACGTGGCTGGGAAGGGGATAGACCCGCAACCCCGAAGCCTACATAGACATGTTTTTAAGCGGGAGTTATTCTTGTGAAGGCAAAAATTAAATCACGGCCGCCACGGTCAAAAATGTAAGGAAGCACCATGATCCGCGACTGCTGAAGCTACCTCTCTAGGGAGGATTCAAGCAGCCACCAGACGCTCCTGTAGATTTAGGCGTGAGCTGAAGCACGCTCTCCTCCATACTTGGGGGAGGGCGGTTTAGGGTTTAAGTAAGGTTCATATAGGGGTTTAGGGTACCCGCTGCCCCAGCAAGCCCAACACGAAGTGGAGAATCCCAATGCTGCCCATGACTCAGCTGCTTACATCGTGTTCCAGGCCTTCCAAGTCAATTGTCGGCCGCAGTAATGCCCACATGGAATGACTTAAACCCAAGCAATCCGACACGCACTGAACACTAAGCCTTCCGCCTTTAAGCCCCCAACCTTATGAACCCCAATCCCTAAGCCTTCGTGCCTAAACTTGCTATAAAAAAGAACTCAAGCTAAGTTATGTTCTAAGCAAATCCCATTCTGCACTACATATCCGACTTGTGGTAACTCGTTTTGCTTTACTCAGCAGCAACCCGGTGAACCCCACCCTACACCCTAAACCCCAAGCCCTAAACCCCTAAATGAATCTGACGCAGCCCGCCTCAACTTTTCAGACTGTTGAGTTCGGCCACCAGGGCCTGACTCTTGAAAGCAGAACCATCGCTTAAGGTTCAGGGTTTAGGGTTTGGGGCTTGGGTTTTGGGGGTCCAGGCACGCAAAGTATGTAGGATAATTGCCTTTTTGACTCTTTCTGGTCACGCAGACGCAGACCTTCAAATCCTAAACACCAAGTCTCAAATTCTACACTTTAGGGGATGGCTTTCAGGTGTCATCCCTGAACAAGCACAAAGAGGAAGCACAGGGTAAGTTGAAAGAAAAACTCAGAAAACAGCCATTAGATCTAGGAGCCTTTTGGACTCTACGTATCAGGGCGAAGCAGATCAAGCGCGATGCAGGTCCTTGCTGAACAGGAAGACAAGGTAGGATCTAGATTTATGGTCCGCCAACATGAACCCCCATGTGCACTAGGCAACATTCCCAGGAAACCCTATACATTCGTCCAAATACGGCAATCGAAGCCTCCTCAAGCGCAATATAGGGACTTTCCCATAGATGGGCCCTCAAGTCTTTTAAAACCCTCCACAAGCATTGTTTGAGACATTCCCAGTGCAAAGGATACATGAGCCATAATGGAAATTCCTTGTATCCCCCTGAATAACCCCTATAATACTCTCCTATATAATTTAGTCCCACTCTCCTATATATTTTAATCCCTTCTATAACCTCCTTTAAGGAGTTTAGACTACAGCTCATATGGCTACCAAACCTCAAGGTACAGTGTCCGAGCCTTCCACCTTCCTTCATGGGCTTAGAGTTTAAGCTTATATTAGGTTTAGGGTTTGAAGTTTCGGGTTTAAGGTTTAGGGTCTAAGGTTTGGATTATTGTTATTCGGGGTAGATAAGGGGGTCGGGCACCCAAGTTCTGCAAATAATCGCATGGCAGCCTTCAAAAAACAGGGCCCCACCATATAGCCCCTAGATATGAGATCACCCAATGCATAATGACAAACCCAAAACCCAAAACTCTGAACCCCAAACCCCAAACCCTAAATCCTAAACCTTAAACCCCAAACCCTAACCCCCTGAAGCCTAAACCCCAATACTGGAGGCTCTAGGCCTGGGGGAAACAGGAGGAAGGGATGCCGGTGTTCGCAGAATGGCAGAACACACGCTAAGAGGTGGCTCAATTAGTCCCTAGGCGGCCAAGACCCCATATATGAGGAACTGGCCTGGGGGCTCAGGAAATGGGTTACCAGCTCCAAACCCGTTAAAAATAGGAACTGGTTCCTAGACCCCCCTTGGCATTTCCGAAAACCTATGATTTTATCACAACTCCAGAAACCAGTGATCATATCCAATCTCTTCACTCTGAACCTTCCCAGAAAGCCCCAGGTGTGTTGATGAAATCCTGGCTGGAACTACATAGTCCTTCGCAAGTAAGCCAAATCATATGGTTTTCAAGCCTTTCTTGTGGCAAAAGTGCTGCCTGTCGGGACATCTCATGATCAAGCACCACGTCATCCAATATGAGCCCCCGCAAGTACAGGATCATGGCGTGTAATGCAAGCTCCAAACCGGGTCTCGCAGATATTTCATTGGACAGTCCTACTACCTCGAAGCCCTAAGCCATTTCAGTTTAAGCCGTCAACGTTCACCTGGACCTTCATTAGCACGAGCACCTATATGCGATTGAAGGATTTCCAAGCGTAAGCTTTGAATAATATGCTAGCGCATTCGACTCCCATAGACACAACTCACTTCAATCCCAGACGCTACACCCTAAACTTTAACCCTGAATCCCATACCTTAAACCCTACACCTTAAATCCTCAATCACAGACCCTAAGCGCTATACACGCGTAGATTCACCTCAATGCAGCGAGCATTGGTTGAAGCCCGCACCCGCTTGATTCATGGGAATCGCAAGAGTGCGACCCACTCCCTCGCCCGTGCATGCCGCTGTGTGCAAGCATTGGTGCGCGCAGTGTGTGTGTGTGTGTGTGCATGCAAAGCTATGATCTGAATGCTTGACGGCAGACGTTGATTCCCTTGAGCTCTGGGCTTGTTTAAAGGTTGCTGCTAGCAGCCAGGAAGGGCTGACAACATGGCAGCCAGTGATGATGGGGCCTTAGTGCCACACGAGGGTGGCTCTGAGGAGCCTGTGGACTCTCAGGAGCTGCTTGGTTGGAATGTTGTTTGCTACTACGTACTCCCAGACTGTAACATACATGCACAGACCCGCTAGTCTGCAACAAGATTTTTCCTGAGGCTTGAAATCTTGAAGGATATTCTCGACGAATGGATAAAGTCGAGGAATCTGGGCTCGCAACACAGTCGAGCTGCAGAAGCCAGACGCAATGAAGAACCCCAGCCCAATTCAACATGTACATGGCTTTCAATGTCGCTTTAATGTAGATGCAGCATATTGATCCCTAAGGGACATGACCTGTTCGAGCCCTTCAAATTCATTTCCGACGAGGCGATTGAGGTATGCAAGGAGCTGATGGCAGATCTGATGGCCTCTTTTGGCACTAAGCAGCCTGTGATGTCAACATACAAGGCCAAGTATTTTTTTGCTGCATACGTCGTATGTGATTCTTGTCCCACGTTCATGAGTTAATGAATTGAAACTCATGGCCAGGCGGCTTTTCGCTGGCTGGCAATTGAGCACAGCATTCTTGGAGGTGAAGAAGTTCCAAAGAAGGATGTTGCGGCCGGGTTTTTTGTTTGCGGCGTACATGATTTTTCAGGGCATACACGCATGCGTTCGTGTTTGTGTGCACCGCAGGTGTGGGTCGACTACAACAGTGGGACCGCGAGGGTGAGGGCCATGTATCTGATTAGGCTTTGGCGCAAGACGCCCCTGCGAAGCAAGAAGCTTGGCATAGAAGTTTGCGCGCAGTCTGCATTGGAGCTTTATAATTAGATAGGTCGCAAGCTTTAATTTAAGATCTAGAGGCCTTGAATGAAAGATAAGGAGCGAGACGATACAATGGCTGAAGGACATTCTCGCTGCGAAGGAAGACCAACGCTTAGGCCCTGGAGGTTCAACGACTGCGGGTGGTAGTGGATCCGGAGATGATGCCGAAGGTGGTGGAGATGATTCTGCGCCCCCCGAGTCCAGAAGCAGCAGAACATATCCTCGAGTTCCCTCTTTTGAGGCGCTAGTACGCTAGTATTTTGTTTTGGCAATCGGTGGATCCGCAAATTGCAGGCCGCGCCGGGCGTGACCGAGACCAGCACCGCCGCCGAGATCAGTGCCGAGACCAATGCCGCTCCTGAGATCACTGCCGAGACCTCTCAGGCGGATCTGGTTGTGTACATGTACATTTAAATTTCATGTGCGGTCGTAGCTAGCTATGGAGAAATCTGGGCGCGCACAGGCTGTTGATGAAGAGATCCCTGCATCGCGACGAGATGTGATGGCAGTTGCTTCTCGGAAATAACTAGCCCATGCATCGAGCTTCTTATCCTTGCATGCGCAGTTCGTGAGCACATGTTTGAATACGAAGCTGTAAGCACCTATAGGCCGAAACTGCTACAGTTCATGGAGCTGATCCTGATGGCACGGACAACACGGCCAAGGACACTACTAAAATGTATTGGGTGAAGGGTTCCTGAGTCTCCATATGTGCATGTGCATGCGTGCAAGACAGGAAGTTGTGGCAACAGAGCTGCGTTCGAGCGAGAAGGACCATACATGTACGTATACATGGTGCGATGTTCCAGATATTGCTTTGGCAGGACCATGCGCCCCTGATTCCGAAATTGCCAACATGGGATGCGACGCAGGTCGAGGCCTTGTTGAAGCAAGCTGGTGGCCAGAATGAGTCCCTCCCAGAGCTGCAGACAAAGCTGCCCCTTGCAAATTAATTCTTAATAGTAAGCACTGCACGCATGCTGATAATATGTTCAGTGTAGATTTCGGTTGCCAAGGCGAGCGGCTGCCAAAGCAGAAGCCAAACAGGCTGCTGCCAAGGCAGGCCGAGGTCGTGGACGTGGCCGCGGCAGGACCCATTATGTGAGCAACGTAATGCGCATGTGTTGCACATTTCTGCACGGGATCAGGACTCCGAAGGCCAAGGCGCTTATGAAGCGCCCAGCCTCACGCAAGGAAGATAAAGATGGGGGCGAGGAGAGCATGGAGGAGGTTGCTGAGAGCGAGCAGCCGTTGGGTGAGGCCGATGGCCATGAGGATATTCCCGCTGGCCAGAAGGATCCAGAGGGCATAAGCCATGAGGATGAGGGCCAGGAGCTTGCAGATGAAGGAGGCCCCCCTTCCAAGCGCGCGCGAACGCGTGTGCAGAGAACGTCTGAGGAGAAGGAGGTGCAGGCAATGATCAAATCCTTGTCTTTGGAGAAGTATGTTGCCACTCGGCTTGGAGTGTGAAGCGCCACTTTTAAATCATGCGGTTTGCAATTGTAGTGGCTGCGCTCATGATCTCTGATCAGGTCATGCCCTACTGGAGCAGACGCGAATGCGGAGTCATTCGCAAAGCCTCCCCCGAGCAGAAGAAAGCCCAGGCAGCTCGCACGCAGTGCTCCAGGGCTTTGTGAGATCACATGTACATGTTATATTATAACATCTTATAGCGTGACTGCATGATATGATCATGAGGTTCTGTACATCACAGACAAGCATGTCGGGGGATCGGCGGTCACTTGGAAAGAGCTGGTGGCGCCATGCATCAGAGGGGTCATTTGGCCGAGTTTTAGATTCGTGTTTTGCTCAGGGTCCTAAACCCTAAACCGTATCAAACCATAAACCCTGAACCCTAAACCCTAAACCGCGCTTTTCGATTTAGGCACTGGCCCTGGAGGAGGGCAAAGACTATGCAGCGGTGCTGGCAGCTTTTGATCGGGAGAAGAGTGACCTGCATATCACTGTGACCTTAAGGTACCGCGCCCTGAATGCACCTCCTAGTCCCGAGAGCCTAGAATGAGATTTTGAACAAAGCATGCATGGGGATCAAATAATTTTGGCTGCGCAGCACCGTGCGCCCCTTGAATCCACCACCTTGCCCTGAAAGCCCTGAAAATCATAGCTGGTGAGCACTCGGCAGCGCCAGCGCTCTTATCATGATCGCCCATGCTTTTAAAGGCTTTCGGCAGCACGCCTTTTCCTTGCAATGTGCGAGGCATCCGGTTTGAGCAGCGCGCTGCTGCTAAAATCTTGCATACTGACTTCCGAGGGGCAGTATATTTCCGATCCAGTTGCATGCATGATCAGCTTGAATCTTGCAGGTGCTAGGGTTGCAGCTTTTAGAAGCATCGAAGGCGCCCCCCGCCCACCCTGACTCCGCTTACGATGGTTGCTTCTGCTTTACGGCTGTCCCAGCTGCAGTACAGCTTGCTTGTAGCACTACATGCGCCATGCGTACTGAACCTCGGAATGCATATGATTTGGCTGCGAGCAGGCGCTACACAGACCCTCTCTAATGGCATTATTACGTATCTTGCAATTGGCTAGCTAGCTGTTAAAACTTATTGGGGATTTCTTTGAGCGCATCCTCCCTAAAGAAGTTGGGTCCACCAGTCGTGCGAGTAAGCAGTAGCTCAAACTGGCGTGAGCCAGCTTCTTCGACAGCATGATGGGGGGAGAATCTGTACATGTTATTCATCCAGTTTATTCTTCTGGCAGAGGGACGTCTGCTTTCCCGATAGTAATCCGTGGAGGCTAGTTCTATATTGCCTCCTACTACTACTAGTACTACTACTACAACAACAACAACAACAACAACAACTACTACTACTACTAGTACTTACTAGTACTAGTACAACAACAACAACAACTACTACTACTACTACTACTACTACTACTACTACTAGTACTACTACTACTACTATTACTAGTACTAGTACTAGTATTACTAGTACTACTACTACTATTACTACTACTACTACTACTATTACTACTACTACTACTACTACTACTACTAGTACTACTACTATCACTAGTGATGTACTAGTACTGCTACTACACTACTCACTGACCATCATCATACCACCACTGCCTCGGACTCCACACCTCAAACTAGCGGGTTATATGGCAAATCCCCTAAACCCAAACCCTTTCTCAGGATACATATGCTGGACTACATCGCCGAGCAGTCAGCGCCACACTTTTCCAGAGTTCCTGGCCGTGGTTTAGGTTCAGGGCTTATAGGGTTGCAAAAGAGGCCTCGGGATCAGGGTTTCGGGTTCAGGTGTGGGATGGGATATCCGTAGCTAAGGATATCGATGTGATGGATGTCTTTGCTGGCTGGTGTGGGATTAGCTACACCGCTCGCCCACCTCTTAGCCAATTATGCATGGGTCCACCCTACAGCTGCCAATACCAGATTTTTGATTGATCAGGCAAAGCAGGCCTACGTGCCTCCTACTACGAGAAGGACAAAAACGTGCATCACAATCTCCTGGAGTCGTAACCTATATGCATATATGCTATACGATCCACTGTTAAATCCTAGGGCTCCCATGGCCTACTAAGTAAGAGTACTCATGCAACATGCATTATAGCTAAGGACCGGGCTGCTCAACCTTCTCCAGTATTGCTTGAGATTGAAGAAAGGAGGATTATTTTTCGCTGGACCCCCTTGCAGCGCTCATGTATGGATTTCGAGGTCCGGAACCCATAAAAGCCGGCAAGATCCAATGGGGCGTCTGGGATTCATTTCATGGGTCCTTTCGTGTAGCTTCCTCAGACGAGTACTTTGTGGCTGTCAATCCTAAGGTATGGACATGCTGCTGATATTGGCAATTGCATTGCCTGCCGATGGGCTCTAGCATGCCTCGTGATCACGATACGTGAGTGTAGCTGGGTGGCGGAGCAACCAGGAACCAGCGTCCTCCCCATCCTTCCATTTGTGCTATTCCTCATGCGATTGAATGCCTTTGGTAACTTCTCAGCCGGTGGCACCGTATCCTTGTGTCTTGCCTGTACATGTGTGTATACAGCTTCTGAAGCTTTAACCCCAGAAAACACTATACCTGCTAGCCCGAACATCTAAGTTGGATGGGGGCGTTGGGTTCACGCAGCCTGAAGCGGACCTTGTTATTTGGAACGGCGCAACTTGTCTCGCAACGAGCCCATTTAAACCCTTAACCTAAATCCTCGAACCCTAGCTAGGCCCACACCCTTAAACTAGCACGGCTGGCATGAAAAATGTAGTACTGTAATTGTATACATTTAATTCCAGCTCACTGCCTCTTCCGAGTCCATGGCTCGGGCTCATGGCCAAATACCAAAGCCTGGGCCGGCGGGGTGGTCGAAAGTCGCTGAAGTGCGACTCTACAGATATCGTCAAAAAGAAAAGGCGGGCAAATGGCACTGTCGCAGTGCTGCTGGGCTTTTCATATGAATTGATTGATTCCGGCCTCGGGCGGCTGCTAGAGGGTAAAATTCTTATAAGGTCTGGAGGCAAGAAGCTGCGAAGCACGCAGCAGTACCCGCCTCGCTTCTGCAGAAAGGTGATTCAGCTACACCAGGTGTTTTCGGATGCTTGGCCTCGTATACCATGGGGCTAGTTCTAGAACCTTGTAGGCAATGTGCTTACATTCGTGAGCTATTTGCTTAGCTACACAAGCTAAGGAAGCAGGCTATGCCGCCTCGTTGCCCAAGCCTCATCTGATATCTGCTGTGCCCGCAACTTGTCCCAATGAAGATCTAGCTAGCGAGCTTGGTTTTAGAATGGAATGTAATGTCTCTTGCCACTAGGTCGATGCAAATCTGTGGTCAACAGCGAAGCTGGCCACTTGTACTCAATGAGGAAATGACGTTCAACTAGTGCGTTATACCCCAGGCTCTCAGTTACCTAAATATCGGGGCCCTATATAATAAATATCCGGTAGCCTACTATTCAGGTATCTGGGAGCCCTAGGTGTACAATGTTGTACTTGCAATCACCTTATAACATGTACAGCGTAGTACAAGCGATCTAAGGAGCCACTCGTAGAGTTCCTCAGGGGGGAGATCCGGATGGGGAACTGGAAGCCAACCTGGCCCCTTCCATTGTCCTTGCAGCCTGCATCCTAAGTGCCGCATGTTATAGTGTAGTACTTGGAGTTTCCACTAGTGGCCCCCGAAAAGCATATACCATCCTCCTAGTTGCTGCGTGAGATTTCCCACGATCATCACAATTGGAGGCTGCACGAAATTAATTCTGTAATAAGTGGATGCCGCTTGCAGGGACAAAAGCTTTATCGGCGAGACCTTGCCCAGATTCATGCTTTGGGATGTGCCTTCAGTCTTGGCATGAGAACCTAAATTTGCTTGCATGCACATGATGCAAGCAAGCATTTTGCTTACACGTTTGCCCTTGGCGATCTCGGGGCAACCCCTGGTGGAAGAGAAGGCTCCTTGTCTGCTTGGAAGCCCCGAACCTCAAAGTAATCGTGATCCACATTTGTACCGGGCCCCTCGATTTTTTAAAGCCCAACACCTAGAACTTTAAAACATATCGTACGATCAATGACCAGGTCATGTACACGAGGCTGATGAGCACCGTTATCTACTCGACAAGTACTTTTCCTCGAAGCCCCCCTAAACCCTAAACCCTAATCCCTCAAAAACCCTAAGCCCTGAACCCTTCCGCTGAGGCCGCTGAGGCTTGCTCGCGCCCCTGCAATCTTCGTACGACCTTCCGAGCAGCTACTGGCTTTCAATTATTCGCTGAATATCCAGCCAGCTTTATGGCTTATAAGGTGGGCAATGGGCAATGGGCAAGGGGTAAGGAATCATCGTAGTGGGGAATTTGTGGTGCACGCAGTCTTAGAACAGATCCAGCAGGTTTGGGGTTCAGGGGTGACAGATCTCTACCGATGTTTGGGAGCTCGCTTGAAGTGTGACGACTTTACCTACACGTAATTGGGTGGGCAAATCATGAGTTGCAGGAGAATATTGGCACAAAGTCTTGTGTGCGGTTCCATCTTATGAGGGTTTAGGGTTTAGGGCTTAGGGTTTAGGGTTTAGGGGAAGTAGCTACATGGAGCACCTTGGACAGCTTTGGGACTCACTGCTCCCTGCAGGATAATATATAGGGGGTGCATAGCTTGTAATTATATAAGGTCTGGTGGTTAGCTTTTTTGCAGCGTGCCTCTGTATACCATAAACTTGCAGCGCTGAATCCCTTGGAAGACTGTACACAATAAGTCCCTAAAAATGTACACCAGGGCAGAGCCTAGCACCATCAGCCCTCGATGCTTTTCAGTTCCTAACCGCCAGAATACTATCGATCCTGTAAGTGCTGCAGTCTATGTTAAAGGGGGGACTCCAGCCCACTTACATCCTAGGTCTAGCCTGCTACACCCCTAGACTTCGATCAGAAAGCATAGCAATCACGCACATGTGCTCAGCAAGCGATGAAGGCCAAGCTGAAGGGTGGCATCAGTATCTGTCCATGCTCGGACATCCTCATTCCACTTGCCGAATGCCGGGTCACACTTTTTGTTACCGACCGGGCTGTTCTCATCGGGGGTACTGGGATTGTCGCAGTTTCGGACATGACGTGGCCTTGAAGCAGCGTAAGCCTTGTAATCTTAGGACTGCTGCTTGACCTTGAAGCATCGTCTTTGCCGACTCGCAAAGTGCCAAGGCCGAATTCCATAATGGCCAGTCAATAAGGCAATAATAAGCCCGCACATCTTATCCCTCCATTATTCCGATCTTATTACTAGTACTATAGGGTTTAGGGTTTGGGGTCTAGGGTTCCAAAACGTGCAACTCATACATGAGGAGCGGCGAGTCTAAGCAATCCGTGCAAGGCTTTTACTTAGGGTTTATTAGGGCTTGGGATTTTCCAGGGCAAAATGGGTTTCTCCAGGCAAGCTATTTAAGATCTTTATGGAAAAGAGCTCAGCACGCCCAACGAACCCCATATACCATTAGATCTTCTTCATAACGCCCAAGGAACCCCTATACCTCTCTAGATCTTCCTAACCCAAACAGCCCTGTTGCGAATAGGCCGCTGTTAGCTATAAACCCTAAAGCCTAAACCCTACACGTTCGGACCCAGAAATCCCCAAAGTTAATGCGCAACTCCAGGTCTTCATACCTAATAACAACGCAGTCATTGCAATCAGCCAGCGCACAACTGGATCCTAAGTAACCCGGAACTAGCAGGTTCTCAATCCTATAACCCAGCAGATCCTAACAAACCTGGTCTGCCTGTATGCCGAGGCGATCAAATTGGTCAATCGGCCTGGGCGACCAATTTGAAGCCGAAGAGTCATGGCTCATCAGGCTTAAGGGTATAGGGTTTAAGGTCCCAGATGCAAACAGCAAAGCTTTAGAGCTTAGGATTTCGGCTTAGTGTTGAGGGATGTTCAGGGATATAGCTAGACAATTGCAAGAACACGCCTACAGCCCATGTTCGCTTACTAGTTTTCCAGACCCAGACTGAGCAGAACACATTGTGGTGTATAGGTAAGTACAATCCCAGAAATCGGCCCAGGAGTTCATAATTTCCTTTTCGAATAGAGATCTAGGCCTCGAAATCCGTGCATGCTGCTCCAAAAACCCCCCAATTCAGGACCCCCCGGGAAATCAGGAACCGTAAAAGCACCCCTCGGAACCGTAAAACCCCCCCCTGGAACCGTAAATATGCCCTCGGAACCGTAAATACCCCCTTGGAACCGTAACGTCCGAAATGCCTATTTTGCATGTCAGGATGGGATCCCGTGGCAATGGCTCCGGATGTGTGCCGAGCGGCAGTGCTGATGTTGGGTCTATTATGGATAAGGCCAAACGTCGGGCATCCCTTGCCAAGACTGTGGTTGCTAGCAGGAGATCCCATCTTGAGTCTTGCAACATAAAGTTTGCATCCTGGAAGCTACATGAATCAGGAGGCCCGCGCAGCCAAGCCAGCCGAAGGAGAAAACTACAAGTCAGCCAAGCACACCCGGGCCGAGTGTGTCAGTGCAATCGAATCTTGATTCGCGATATAATGCTAGGGACCTCATGATCACATGCCTGTATACAACCAAAAGATGAGTTTTTTACATTAAGGACCCCGATCAAAAGCCCGGAGCTGAAGAAGCCCCGCGTGTTGCCTCATCGAGGGAATGCCAAGACCGAGACAAAACCCATGGAGGATGCGGACGCACCAGCTGCCTCCGCAAGGACGTGCCGCTCATGCATTTCAGTTGTGTCATTTACAGGTACGGTTGAGGGTTTAGCGTTCAGGGTTTAGGGTTTACGGGAGTGGTGGGGGTGGTAGTAGTAGTAGTAGTAGTAGCAGAAGTAGTAGTAGTAGTAGTAGTAGCAGAAGTAGTAGTAGTAGTACTAGTACTAGTACTAGTACTAGTACTAGTAGTAATAGTTGTATGTGGTAATATTAAAAATTACTACTGTACTACTAGTACTACAACAACAACAACAACAATAACAACAACAACAACAACAACAACAACAACTACTACTACTACAACTACTACTACTACTACTACTACTACTACTACTACTCTGGTAGTAATATTACTAGCACTAGTAGAAGTAGTAGAAGTAGTAGTAGTAGTAGTAGTAGTACTTCTGGTTTCCTGTAAGTCTGTGAGGGGGCAGTATTTCGGGGCGAAAATTAAAAATAATAGGGGAGGCTGACAAACTGGCTAGTAGTACTAGTACTAGTACCTAGTACTAGTAGTACTAGTACTAGTAGTACTAGTTGTACTAACGCGGTTTAGGGTTTAGGGTTTAGGGTTTAGGTAGTACTAGTAGTGTACTAGTAGAAACTAGCGTCTAATAACATACAGTGCGAAAAAACGTTGGCTTTGGGATTTCGGGGCTATAGCCTACTTTGCAGCTAGCAGTATTTCATGAAGCCCTGAAACCTTGAAGTGTGGGTTTTGTATGAAATTGGCCACAGACTTGTCCACTCATGAGCAATTTCCTTTTCCCCGCATGATTAATATCATATTAAACCCATCAACTTAGGCCTGCGAAGATGATGTCTAGCAATGCTTCGACCCCGGTGCTGCAGAAGTGCAGCTTGGACAACTCTAGCCTATAGGTACTAGAACTTCACAATGCGTAGCCAGCTTGTAAAGTTATTTTTTGAATTCAAGGTTGGAGCTACGCCGATACAGGGAGTCAGCCTCCGCCTACCCCAATGTCATTGACACCTCTCGTCCGAAGGTCTTTGGGTTCGGACTTTGGAACACCGGGGGCAGTGGGTGGAGATCCTACTGTCACGAAGCAAATGCCGACCCCTACAACGACGGCCCGTGATGACACAAGCCCTGTGAAACATGCTGAAGAGTGGTGGGGCGGCTGGTCGGAACAGTGGAGCTGGCATGAGCCCGCATCTTGGGATGGTTGGGGCTGGGGCTGGGGCTCTGAACGCTGGTCCCAGCAGGACTGGGGTGGATCGTGGGGAAGCATGCAGGGCAGCCCAAAGCAAAGCAGATCCCCTAAGAAACCCAAGACCCCCAAGAAGTCCAGTCCGAAGCCAGCCCCTCATGATGCAATGGAGCAAAGCGAGCAAGCAAGAGCCATGCTGCAACGGCCCCTGACTTCGATCCTGGAAAACACGCAGGTAGATCAGCAGGCTGCAGATGTGCAGGATGAGCTGGAGAAAATCATGGATGATAGTAGTGATGAGCTCGCGCTCCGGAGCATGGACTCTGCAAGCACTCTTGCACTTGGCTCTGGCCTCAGCAGTGATACCTTGGATGACAGCACCCAGCCGGTACCAGCGACACCTGCACTGTCTAGCAGGAGCAGTGACTGCAGCGAGACCAGGCTGCAGCAATACCTAGACGAGGCATATGCAGACTCCCATCGGGGACGCTCTCCCAAAGAAAGGGGGCTTTGCAAGTTGGAGGAGGAAGCGGACGAACCTCCCCCGAAAATCGAGCCCACAGCCCTGAGCACGCAACCCTTGGAAAGCAAGGTCAGCATGGCAAGCAAGCCAGAGATCACCACAGACCAGCTTCCAGCAAGCAATCCAGAGGTCACCACTCACCAGCTCCCAGCAAGCAATCCAGAGGTCACCACACGCCAGCACGTCCAGATCACAGGCACCATACCGGAAACGGCTGACCAGCCTTTGCACAGCAAGCAGCAGGAGAACCTACAGGCCATACAGCAAGGCACCATGCCGGAAACGACCGACCAGCCCGTGCACAGCAAGCAGCAGGAGAACCTAGAGGCCATACAGCAAGGCACCATGCCGGGAACGACCGACCAGCCCGTGCACAGCAAGCAGCAGGAGAACATGGAAGCTAGTTGGCGATGCGACAAATATGGAAATGAATCGAAGCCTGCAGCCTTATATGCTCGGTTTTACCGCTCTGGGCGAAGCCACGCCCTTAGCAAGTTGAAGGGTCTGGGGTTTAGGGTCTAGGGTTTAGGGTTTGGGGTTTAGGGTGTACGGTTTAGGTTCTAGGGTTTAGAGCTTAGGGTTTAAGGTTTCGGGTGGACGGTTTAGGGTCTAGCTGTTAGGGTGTCGGGGTCGTATAGGTGCATGTATATATCGATCTGATCCTGGTAAATTATAACTCGGGAGCCCTGCGAATGTCAATGATCATTTTAATAAGTTGAGGCCCCAAGTCACCGCCAGAGATCCGCGAACAGATGGCAGATGCCGAACGGAGATTCTCGAAAAGCATTCTAGAACAGGTTTCTCTAGCCGCTATATATGGCATGGGCTCATGACAGATTGTCGGCTGCGGGTTTAGGGTTACATTATAGGGTAGTACGCTAGCACTAGTACTAGTACTATGAGAATCAATGCCCTATGAGAAATTCATCCAGCAGGCTATTAGCTTTGTGGCTTCAGGGTTGGGGATTCGGTGTTAAAGGGCCTATGTTACGATTGTAGAGAGATCCCAGGTGCAAACAAAATGCACCGCATGCATGAGCTCTACCTTCACTTCCTGTCTTGTCGCGCGAATTGGGAGAAGAGCAGCATCGTGATACGCTTGAGGATGGGTCTGCATCGTGATTTAAGGTTTCCATGATCTGCTACACTTATAACCCTACAACCCTAAATCCTGCAGCTTGCATGCAGGAAGGAGCACCAAAAGCGCTTCAAGGAGGTGTACATGTGGAAGACCCTGCGAGCCCTCAAAGCAGAACTTGGCGAAGCTCTAGCAACAGATCTCAAAAATCGTCATTTGGAAGCCGACCCCAAGATGATGGGCAAATTTGCGGAAACGTATCTTGTCCTTATAAACCAATCCTGCCTTGAATGTAGTGGCATTGCGCTGCTCGGAGTTTCCCCTCGCGCGGCACTAAGGCATCCAAATTTCCCCGGGGTTGAGGCTGGGTGAAGGGTTGGTGTACGGGCCCTGACTGATTGTACCTACGTGCTATTCACTGAATTTCCCCATACCCGCATGTGACAGGAAATGATGCTTCTCAGAGTGTTCGCCTATATCAAGGATGTGAGTGAGAAGGCCACAAGTCATTCCGCAGAGATCGAGATGGCTGGCACAGATATTGCTGATGACGATATTGGGCATGCAATGCTGCTTGCTTACATCTGAATCTACAGCCCATAATGTATTTGGTGCTTGATCCGTCCACATTTCTCGGTGTGCATGCTGCACTTAGGGACAAGATTCTGGACGAGGAGGACCCGGCATCGTCCAGCACGAAAGTGCCCAAAAACAATAAAACCCCCGCCGTCAAGAAAGAGAAAACGTGGAAGGACAGAGGTGAGATTGTGCCCTGGCCCATTGGTAGTACTAGTACTAGTACTATAGTACTACAAGGTATAATTATATAAGATCTAGAAGTGAACCCATTCCCCAAACCCTGAAACCCAAATTTTAAGCCTAGGCCTGTCACCTTATAACTCCAGAGAATTCCACGATTATATCAAACACCCTGCATGACCTGCATGCAATTACATGTTTCTAAGACTCCCAGGCTGGCGGACTATGTATTAATAGGGGGTTTGCATCGAACCTAGAACCCAGTATCCGTATATATATAGCCCTATACAGTTATAGCTTCATGCGTGATTTTTGTTATTGCAAGCTAGGACCTCCCAGACCAATCATGAATCCAGGCAGACAAGAAAGCCAACAGCGACCTGAAGGATTATGAAGGTTTCTTCCAGTGCCTGTCCAACCCGATTGCCAATGTGCTCCTTGATTGCATAGCCCTAAACTCCTACATTGTAAGATCCAGGTGCTGCGTGCTTGGAGAATGTCTCGCGCTTCCCTTCATCCCAATTGCAACTTATAAATTCCGAAATCCCCTAGCCTAAACCCCTGAACTCTGGAATGTACATGTCATACTTGAATACCCTTGCCGGCCCGAGAACCCTGAGCCTGTCTGCCCAACCGAGGGCCTCGAACATGAGGCAGGCAATCATGGCAGACATCGACCCTGCCAAGACGATTCTTGAGCAGGCTAAAGGGCAGGTGGCTGCTGCTTTGGGGAAGAAAAGGCCCGATGATGAGCTTCGACCCTTGGTTGAGGCACCCTGATTGATGTTCAAAATCATGCGCTTCGATTGCGAGCTTTCTGTAGTACTAGGTACTAGTACTACTACTAGCTGTCCATCATGCATTGCAGGAGCTTGAGGCTGCTCTGGGTCATTTCAAGGTGGTGGCAGAACCGGCGCGTGCAGCTGAACGTAAGGTCAGCAAGCCAAAGGGTAAAGCCAAGCCCGGCGCCAAAGGCGCTGCCAAGAAAAAGTGATTTAAGGCCCATCAATGGTGATGGATGATTTTGCTTAGCCGACACTGCTCTGCACACAGTGTAATCCTTCCAGCGCACTTGCAAAAAACATACGGGTCCGGCCTAGCGCTAGCCTGATCTGATCTTGCAATTACAACTAGCGAGCTCATTATACGCAAGCTTTGGAGGGGACTGTGTAAAAGTGTCTTTGGGGAACTCAGATTTCGCCGATCATGATCTATACCCGGCCTTCAGCACACCCATGCGCGCCGAAAAGGTCTTGCGCCAGCATCGCCTCATGAAGTGTTGGTGCACAGTACTAGTGGCTCTCAAGCGGGATGTCTTTAATACATGTGCTCTGCGCAGGGCCCCGTGATGACGCTGATAATGAAGTGGCACTTGCCACCCATATGTTGCTGGGACTGCACTATCATGATCACGCAGTGAGCCTTGTAATTGGCTTTCTAGCTTTAAAACTTAAGGCTGAGATCTTTGGGCGAGGGCCGTGAAAGTGCCAAAGCAGTCGTCCAGAATGCTTTTGCAGCAGTACAGGAGAGGTGCAGGGGAATTATCGAGCAATGTGATTTAAGCAAGCTCTATAGGCCTTATTGGGAGCCTGCGCCTGACAGGAGTCTGGGGCGCAGAATGTCAGCTCTATCACCCGCCGAATGGCGAGGATGCACAACAAGAAGCTGCGAAATTGCGACCGGGACATTTTCCGCTTCATGAAGCTTCCGGTAGCCGCCCAGCTTTGTAATCTAAAATTTCATGATCAAATGAACCCCCAATATTATAAGCACCAAAACATCCCAAAACCTATAAAGCCAAGGACTTTGCTTGGGTCACGGTGCCCATGCTGGATCCTGAAGACCCAGCCAAGAGAATTCAGTGCAAATTGCCATTCCTGGACCCGCACGAATACATGGAGTTCTTGTGGTCAACAAGTAGAATTTACATCCCAGATGAAGAGATTCTGCTGCTCGATGCATTGGAGTCCCTCTAGCCCAAGTCCTAAACCCATATACCTTAACCCTAAATCCTACTGCCCTCAGGCGCTTCTGGCGACACTTCCGATCCTTGGGCACTGACTGGGCCGTGAATCATCCGGCGCCAGAGGATTCTGTCCCCATTTCCGTGCCTGGGCGAATTCGAAGTTAATACTTTCCTAGGCCTAGCGGGTTTAGGGTTTAGGGTAGAAATTCGTATCCCTAACGCTACATGCAATTCGTTCCTACGAGTCAGTTGTCCAGCTATAGCGTAGGGTAACTGCTGGGGTAGGAATATTTCAAAATGTTGAGGGTTCAACTTCCCACTCGTTAATGTTCTTACAAAGCTGGAGCTCATTAATTTGGAAGACGTGTGCAGGTATATGGGGACGAGGCCCAGTTTAGCAAGCAGGGCGATAGTTTCCTCGCACTTATGTTCAACTTCACGCTCCACAAAAGCAAAGGCCCTCGGATGATCTGTGTGTTACCTGTATAATATGATTGGGTTTGCACGGGGATTCATGGCAGGTGAACCTTGGAAGAAGAACTTCACCTACTTTGTCGTGAATTCGCTTCATTGTGCTGGCGAGGTCATGATATCAGTACTAATTATTTATGTGTACAAGTACATGGTGCATTTACGACAGTCGCGACATTATGCCCCGCAGGAGACACTGCGACCAGTCTATCAACGCGCAGCATGGTCGCTTACTTGTGCGTTTCACGGTAGACGACCGCTGCATGGACCCAATGGTCAAGAGTCTGAACTTACTGCCCGCGAGCTTCGACTTGCTAAGCAGAAGCCTGATCTGAGTCGTCGATATGCGACGGTGGAGTACAAAGGTGACCAAAAGTACATGCGAGAGACCTTTCAGCTGCAGCAGAACTGGCAGCGAGCTCTTATATGTCACCGCTGCAATGCGTCACGACTGTCCAAACACGGGATTCTGTTTACGAACTTCGGCCACAACTGGACAACCTACTCCAATGTGGAGGCCATGTTGAAAATCATGCCACCCACGCCCAATCCATTAGTGCTCGTCCCTGGATTCCACATTTCCATGCTGATCTTGGGATATGCTTTATGCAGCATGTTTTTTGCTTTTGAACTGGAAGCTTCACAAGGTAGATGGAACACCACCCAAGACCTGAAACCCTAAACCCTACGCTCTATAGTCAACCCTCATCGATGCAATAAGGCGAGGATGCAGTATGCATATTTTGAATCTGGGAGTGCTTCAGAACGTAACAGCGGAGGGGATCCTCTGGATGGTGGAGCACAAGGTTCATGGAGGTGATACCCTGGATGATGGTCTCCGAATGGCGTACAATGCCTTTCAGGTATTCTTGAGGCAGAACCGGATTTCCTGCTCCCAGCGTCGGTTTACTCGTGCAAATATGCACATTTCTGATTCAAGTCCTGACTTCCCGTATCTCAGCGCGAAAGCTTTCAACTGCCGGGTGATTTTGGCATGGTTGGATGACGCTGGGCATATTCATGAATCTCATACTTCCCACCATGCCCTAGAATAACCTGAACCTATGAAACTCTCTTACCTTTCAACTTTTGACACCCAAACCTACTAAATCCCCACAAACCCATAGCTATAAACCCCTTAAAATCTATCCTATACCCAGGAATGCTTGACAGCTCCTTCAACACAAGCGGTGCTCAGAACCCAACTCCCAGCAGAGAATGCCGAACATCACCGCGATCGCATCGAGCTGTCGGACCTCATCACAGCAACTGTGAACCCGGGCTTAAATTCTTAATGCCCCGCGGGGTTTAGGGTATAGGGTTTAGGGCCTTTTGCTGCTTGGGGATTTATTATATATTGCTACAAACTTGGAGTTTGGATTTCCATCCGAGAACCCGGTATGGGTAAGTCATGGATAATTATTCATAAGGCCCAGGGTTGAGTCCATAGGCTGCATAGGCTAAGGATAATCCATGGGGCCAAACTTTAAAGTTTGTAAAGGTTTCATAGGACTAGTCCTTGGAGCCGAGGGTTGAAAGGAAGTTAACGTTAACCATAGGGATCGAGACCTATAATGCGGCAAGGCATATGATTGCATCCTGGCAGTGGAGATCTGAGATTCTGGACCGATATCTAACCGAAGAGGAGGCTGAGGATTTGCACAATCGCGGTATGCGTTTTTTGAAGCTCTATCGAGAGTGTGCCCAGCGATTCAGCCTCCGTGGACAGATCCGGTTCATGTTAAGACCGAAGCTTCACGCAACTTGCATGCGATCAAGGGAAATTTAGGGTTTAGGGTTTAGGTTTTAGGGTTACACTAGAGGAGCCTGATGGACGTTCTCTTGCTCTCATGATCCTAGGCATATGAGGAAATCAACAAGGACATTCGTATGGAGCGTGACCCAGCTGGCATATATCATGCGCTTGATTGGATGTACTATGCTAGTACCCACGGTTTAGGGTTTAGGGTTTAGGGTTTATAGGGTTTAGGGTTTATAGGGTTTAGGGTTTAGGGTTTAGGGTACTGAGTATGCATGATATGCACGCAGCCAAGGCTACAACTCGAGATTCTACCATTGTTTTGCCCAAGAAGACTCGCTTGGATTGCTGAAGCCCATCTGCATTAAGGCGAAGGGGTCGAAAGGCTTTGAGCATCGTGTGCTCAAACGCAGTTTGTTGAGGTGGGGCTTCCCAAAATCGGCTTCAAATTGTGTAATAAACCCGCCAAGCCTTTAATCGTCAAACCCCACGAAAACCCTAGACCCTAAAACCCCAAAACCCGAAAACCCTAATCTACCTTGGAATCCTTCCGGTGATACCCATTAACTCTAAGACCCTGCAGGGTCGTCACCGAGAAGCCGGCACATGTGGATGGGCGATGAAAAGCGTGGCCGCATGCACAAGGGCAGTTTGGGTTTAAGGCCGTAGGTTTAAAGGTGTAGGGCCGGGTGTAAGGTTATAAGTTTGCGGAGTGTACGTTATAGGTTACAGCATTCCCCGGGTGTATGTTTAGGGTTACAGTGTAGGGCTAGGGTTTAGGGTTTAGGGTTTAGGGTTTAGGAGTTTGGGGTTTAGGGTTTAACGGTTTTTGGGCATATAGAGGTTTCGGGGTCCAACTTAATTGTAGGTTTGGCGGCTTGGGGGTGAACATGTGTATAGGGTTCAGGGTTTAGCCAGGTTTGGGCCTTGGTCTGAACAAGCCACATGGATTGTGAGCTCCTGCTTCTAGATTTTTCGTGCTGCTTTTCTATGCTGAATCAAAGAATCATCGGTGACATGCCGTTATGATCCACTGAGGCCAAGTTTGAAGGTGGGGATAATCATGGTTCCCACTTTTATGGTTCCTGATTTATATTGGGGTTTCATTGGTTCCTAGAATAGGGGTCCTTCAGGGCTACACCCCCTCTAATCCGGTAACCAGGCCCAGTTACCTCTGCGACAGGGTCGCAGGAGGACTAGGGAGTGTTAAAGTTAAGGGTTGTAGGGTTTAGAAGTTTAGAGTAGGTTTAGGGGCTAGGGCTTAGGGTTTAGAGGTTTAGGGTTCAGGAATTTGAGGGTTTAGGGGTTGGGGTGGTTGCCTTGCGCAGAAGGAGCCCAAAGATTTGGGGATCCCTGCCATCATACTGTGCACAACCCAAAACCGAAATGATCAGGATTTGCCGAGCACCCCCCTGCCCCGGGACCCCCCAAAACAATCAAGTCTGACACCTACTGTAGGGCCTAAGTAATTCATCGCCAACATTCCTGAGCTGTGTTTGACGTACAGTATACTGCAAATATATCCCCAATCTAGGACCACATTGTTGGCAGTTATTGAGGCCGCTACATTCGATTCCCCGACGTAGGAGACCTTCACGCTCCAAGGCAAGATCCTGACGCTAGCCCCTAAACCCTGAACACAAATCCTGGTCTTCATTCAAGATAAAATGTCGCTGCCTCCTGCTGCTTCAGCAGTGATCTCATGCCTTGAAGAGCGCTGGCAGCCTGGCAACTTGGATGTCCTAGGGCTCCAGATAGTCCGAAATAGGCACCATGTAAAGAGCTCAGGGCCCGGAGTAGGTCTTAGGGGTTTAAGGGTTTAGGGTTTACCTAAACCTTAAAAGTATGTAAAATAATGGCCTTTTATGGCTACTATTATGGGTTTAGGGCTATTGTTTTACATACTTTTGGGGTTCAGGTAGGATAGATTCATTTAATTCTATACTTGGAGCCCCAGGGATTTGCAAGGAAACCGCAACGAAGATCGGGAAAAACAAGCATTGTCTCCCTTAAGATGGTCCAGTGCGGAGTTTCATAAGATAGCGGGTTACCTTTATAAGTTGCTACATAAGTTGTGTGCCCCAAGCCAATTAAAGCCACAAGCGGGTCCCACTAAATTAAAACAAACATGAATTCCTTCATGTCCTACACCCTGAACCCTATAGGTTTGAGGTTTTGAACCTCTCTTCTGTTCCTCAATACTTGAGCCCGAAAAGTATGTAGAATGGGATGTTGGGCTAGTCTAAGGGGATTGGGGCTCTAGCTTTACTTATTTTCAGGGTGCAGGCACTTTCAGTGCGTTGATTCCACCCATGTTTTGGATGACGGGGATGATGACACCCTAAACCCTAATAATGGTCACTGCTCAGGTGATTCCGCTGCTCCTCTTTTGCTGCTGCTCCTACCACAACCTCGCGTAAAGGCTTTGCAATCAAAACGGTTTCGGGCTTAGGGTTTAGGGTATTAGCTTCTGAATGAGGTCTTGTTCTTTCCCTTCGAAATCTCGAAGTTAGAAAGGCTGCACGAAAGAGCATCGAAAAGTAGCCCCAGGAAAAACAACCCGAAACTGGACCCTTTTGGCCACAACAGGCCCTAAACATCAATTTGTGGCACTCGACGGTTGTCCAAAGCATGGGCCTGCCTGTTGGTGACCTGAAAGAGAAGGATCCTAGCCCTCCCAAACTAACATGGAACACACCAAAGCCAAGAGGTTTAGGGCCTTACGGTTTAGGGTTTAGGGGCTTAGGGTTTAGGGGCAGCAGTCCTGTAGAGACGTTTTGTGGGTGCCACGTTAGGTTGGGGACCGGCAATCTCGACGGAGATCAATAGAAAGCTGCCGACACCCTCGTAGATTCTACAGGCACCGAACCCTCTAACAAACCCTCTCATTCCTGTAAAGCCTAACTACCCCATGAGTACAGTCATGTACCTTATAAACCCTATTATTACTACCATTACCGCTGTTACTACTATTATTACTATTAGGATTACTACTATAACTATCATTATGATTATTCTTATTATTATTACTTTTGAACCCTACACCGCCAGCAGCAAGGGCCTTCTGCTCCAGTTCTGTGATTCGCTGGGCCAATTCTGGATCCTCATGGCTGATATGGGGTTTTCCAAAACATCGGAGGTCCCCTTTTAGGGGTCCTTACTGGAAAGGGAAGGAGAGTTGACATGGAAAACTGAGATGAAGGCAGGGATGATCTACAGGGGTTAGAAGCCTCAGAAATCAGGCAATTGCTCCCACAAGCCCTACTCATGCTTAGTGTGATTAAAACTTGAGGGGTTCCAGAGAGGGATCCTCTTCTGGAAGTGCGCGCAGTAGTATTTCGTGGTAAGAAAAAGGAGTTCCCCAATTTGTGAAAACTCCCAACTCTGAGCATGGGTGAGTTGCAATATTGAATGTCCCAATATGGGCCCACTACGGAGAGACGGAGAGTTCAATTACTTGTTGCGGGATAGAGTTTCAGGGCGCAGCTTAGGTTTCAAGCAGAAGGGAATACGGCTTTGCACGCAGCTTCTTCTGGGCTGGGGCTTGTGCACCCAAAACTGCGTTTGCTGGAGATGTCTTTCCGAGGAGGTCCACATATACAACCATTAGTGAATTGGGACCCATAATTCCTTCTATAGTATGGTATGTTGGGGCCTAATTTCCTACCTGAATCCCAAAAGTATGTAAAATAATAGCCCTAAACCCATCATAGTAGCCATAAAAGGCCATTATTTTACATACTTTTAAGGTTTAGGAAGAGACCATGGGATGTTGCCTGGTGGTCACCAAGCCCCAGGTCCCGATAGCATGGAGACGCTCGTGGCCGGCCAGGCAAACCCAAAGGGTCCATATATACAACTACCTAAACCTTAAAAGTATGTAAAATAATGGCCTTTTATGGCTACTATGATGGGTTTAGGGCTATTATTTTACATACTTTTGGGGTTCAGGTTATTACTATGGTAGATACCTTCCTAGCCCTTCACAGTGTCTGCTCCTTGCCTGCCACCTTTTTTGCGGTGGAGTTTGTGGCGAAGCCTCTGGCACGGCAAAAAATCGGGAAAGTAGCTGGAGGCCATGAAATCTCTTGTATCCCGGGATGACGACAAGGAGCGCTTCCTCGAAGCTAGACACGTCTGCTTCAGAGTCCATATCATCTGTAAGTGTGAAGCGTGACTTGCGCGAGCTCTGCAAAACGCATATCGGCTGGCCGGCGAAAGGATGATGCAATCCATGTCCTGGTGCAGCACTTCTGTGCCTGGAATGGTCAGTTCACTTCTTCTTTATCTCCCAACCAGCGCCGAACATGTACCAGCCTGAAAACGCACCGTACACCTCGAGCCCCCAATCTCCAAAACACTTCTAGGAGCACGAATAACACGGCAGGGTGAAGACGCACTCTGAGACAGCAGGCCGGGAGCCGGAAACTACTATAATGGGTTATATAGGGGCTATATAGAGATAATGGAAAAGAAAATGGAAACTACTACAATGGGTTATATGGGGGTTATTTAGGGATAGTGAAAAAGAAAATGGAAACTACTATATAAAGTGGGATGTATAGGGTTATATAGGGGGCATGCCTGGGCGACGCGGGTTTTCCCTACCCAGCTTAAGGGTATTGTTTGGGTGCTTTCTCTGAGCCCCGGGGATTTTGTCGGCACAGCATGCTAGGGGCAGCGTGCCTTTGAGTTCAGGGATCTGGGTTGAGGGAAGCCTGCAGACGTATGTGGACTATGGAGGACCCTTCTTGGATTAGGATTGAACAGCCCCGTCTACTTTTCACTCACATTGAAGAGGCAAGTGCAATATCAAGACCCCACCCCCGCACTGCCAGTAACTAGCTCTAACGCCTACAACACGTCCGTGACGATCTATTCACTCCTGCAAGAGCCTTAAAATCCTCATACTCTTTCTGTCGCGCTTATGATTGTCATGAAGCCCTATGGCCTTGCCCCCCGGCACCCAGTGTATGGATTCGGGGAGGCTCTGTAGGCTTGCACCTTCTTTTGATTGGGGGTACGCTTTTCCAGCATAATATCCTAGGCAGAATTGTCATGAGCCTAAACGGACCCCACGGAACCGATGTTTTTGATGTTGAGTCTGCTCGTTTAATAGCACATAACCTCAAATCCATGACTGGGGTCTAGGCTAAGGTTAGGATGGAGGGTCATATAGGGGTTATATAGGGGTATTATATAGGGGTAATATAGGGAATAATGGACAAGAAAATGGAAACTACTATATTATATTTGGGTTTATATAGGTCTAGAGATCGACATTAACCTTCCTCAAGCCCCAACCCGGAGAAGTACATGCCCCAAGAATGGCCGGAAGGTGCTCGTCAATGAGAAACTTGACCAGGCAACCCGTAATAGGCTCGCTTGCCCGAGACCCTTCGCACTGAATCTTGGATGAGAACCCCGGACCCTGAACAGTTGATCCTAAACCAAGAACTTCACAAACCATGCAGCTCAAACCCAAAATCACCTCAAAATCTCAACCCTTTGAATGGCAACCATCAATCTTGGAACCCCCCGCAAAGTAGAGCCCGAATCCTATTAGGGACCCGGCAGCTGCTTTGGCAGCACCATCCACTACCCTGGTACAGGGGGCATTGGTGGAGTGGCGTGGGAGTTAGGATCTGGGGTCTTGGGCGTACGGTTCAAGATGGCGGGATTTGCGTGGGATTTAGGAGTTCAGGGGAGTGGGAAAACCGCTGCGGAGGCAGGTCAGGAGCAGGGGCAGCGAGCTATTCCTGTAGGAACCCTGATGCCTCTGGGCAGGGGCGAGGCGAACCAGTTCACATGCTGTAGAACATAGAAGTGGCGAATCCTCATGATCAAAAGATGAAATCGCTCTTTAGAACAGGTCTCTTGAGAATCCTAGGTAGCTGAGACTCCTGAAATCAGCACTACCTTAGGCAACACAATGATACTATTATTCGGGCTCCTTGTTGGAATCTTGCTATATGAGGTCTCGTTCTCTTTTGGTTTTTGAGTTGGGCGTCCCCTATCGATTTCCAGGTTTTGGGGATCTTCTCTTACCCATACCTTAAATGAATTAAGCCTATAGTTTTAGGACGTCCCCTATGGATCTTGGGGATTTATGCATAGCAATTACCGCCTAGACTAAACGAAGTAATACCAATCCTGGTTCTCGACTCCTTACTGGGTTTTAAGTGTCATAGAAACCAAACATCAATTCTAAAAATGACTCAGTACAGGGATTCCTGTCCTCAATTTCTGGCAAGCACCCAGTAGCTGAGTGATTGTCCAAGCGCGCCCGGAGGGGTCAAGAGAACAACAGCCCTCTACGACCCAGTTTCCATTTGGTTTCCATATTGGGGTAGTATAGACGCGGAGATGTTAAGAGAACTAAAGCCCTCTACAGCCCAATTTCCATTTCATTTCCATATTCTTCGCCATTGTATGCTGGGTCATCCCAATGTGGCCCTGACATATTCCAACACATAAGCCCTGAACCTTAAGCCCTAAACCCTTAGACCCTAAAGCCCTAAACCCTAAACCCTAAACCCTAAACCCTAAAGCCTAAAACCCCAGACCCCAATCCCCTAAACCCTGAACCCCAACCCTAAACCACCCCCCGGACAATCCGCCTTGGCGTGGCCACTACCGAAGCATCCTGAGCACATGGTGGGACATAAGTCTAGGGGTCTTTAGGGTTTAGGGTCTTAGGGTTTAGGGTTGAGGGGTTTTGGGTTCATGGGTCGAGGGATTGGGCTTGGGGTTTAGGGGTTTAGGGGGTAAGGGGCTAAGGCTTCAGGGGCTTAGGGTTTAGGTGTTGAGGCATTTAGGGGCTTAGGGTTTAGGGGTTGAGGGCTTAGGGGCGTAGGGGCTTAGGGTCTAGGGGTATAAGTATGGCATTTAAGGGGGATCCAGAGAGCCCCAATGCCTTCACATACAGACGCTCGGTAGCTTCCTAATCTAATGAGGGTTTAGGGTTTAAGGTTTAGGGGTTTTAGGGTTTAGGGTTGCGGGGACTTTAGCAACCCCAACCCTTAAGATTAGGACCCGATTATAATCCTGAGGCTATTATAGGGCCCTTCATATAGGTTTTGGGGTAACTAAACTCCGCTTTTGATGATAAAGTAAGGGCCCAGAGAGTCCCTGATGCGGGTTGGGGAGAAACCTTGGTATCACCTGGGCCCACTCGGCCACCGCAAGTCCTAAACAAACACGGCTTACCCTAGGGATCCCAATGTAATAATATTTACAAAGCTTTGGGGCCACATGTAAATATCATTTGTGTACTTGGATCCCAGGGTTAAGCTTTAGGATTTGGGGCTGTAACTGGGGTTGCCAAAATCACAGAAAGTGTCTCCTGCTTTTGAATCTTGGGTTCGGCTTCCCCGTCTTCTGCAGTGAGATGTCCAAGGCCCATGGGCTCCTGCTCCAGCTGCTATGACCTAGAGTCTCTGAGATGTCCGAAGTGTGGATCCAACAAGGCGACCAGGGTAAAAGTTGCTTGCAGCTCTAAACGCTAAACCCTCAGCTTCCAACCCTAAACCCTAAATGCCTGAATCCTCAACTTCCAACCGTCAACCCTAAAGCCTCAACCCTAAACCTCAAACCCTCAACTTTCAACCCTAAACCCTCAACACGAAACCCTCAAACCCTCAGCCAAACCCTAAAGTCTAAACCCTAAACCCTAAACCCTAAACCCTAAATCCTGCATGACCTTAATATACCAGAGTCCCATTATTCCCAAGGTATAAGGTACTTAGGGTCATGCGGGATTTCTAGTATCAACCGTACCCTGAAGCTCCCACCCAAGCCGAGGCATTCACTACGCTTGCAGGGGCCCCGGGGCCTTCGGCTGTGGATGGTTTAGGGTTTAGGGTTTAGGGTTTCGGGGTTTCCGCTATAAGAAACGGCTTAAAGGTTTAAATATAGGGATTTTTTGGTTCAGGGTTCAAGTTTAGGAATTTAAGGTGTTAGGCATTTAGGGTTTAGGGATTTGGGGTTCAGGGTTTGAGCTTAGGAATTTAGGGTTTTAGGAGTGTTACATCTACATGGGGCCCTACGATCTGCAATTATTACCTGCCCTGGGCTATTTGGATCCCTAGGGTTCTAGGATTCCGTTACAATTCACACCGAATCAAACTTACTGGTGGCTAGTAGGGAATAAGGAAAGTTAATTATGTAGGGGTTAGATAGAGATTAAATGCCTTATTACCCACTACCCACCAGTAAGTACAGGTATGTAGCATATATCTTCTTGTATAAATGCACACATACATGTATACACATCTATGCGCAGTAGCTATGTAGTATACAATTGTATAGTAAGTGAAAGATGTATTGTATTAACTCTTTGCAGGACATGTATGGTTTCTAGGATTGTTGGGTTCCGTTACCCTAAGTATTCCCTACGTAAACCTCATTGAGCGGGAACCCAGTGTGGTATTGGATGCGCGGGGGGAGTCAATCCATGATTCTGGGATTGCCAGGTTTAGGGGTTTAGGGTTTGAGGTTCGGGGAGGTCCCCATAATAAGGATGAAAATACTATAGGGTCTATATTGGCTTTCCCCTATTTTGACAACGTACCAAATAAACTTCATGGCGTCTCCACCATGCACTGACACCATGACCACTCGCATGTGCCCCTTAAAACCAAGACCCTGAACCATGGGGATTCGAACGAATTTCGCAGGTATCCAGCTCCGGTATTACTACAAACCCCTGATGGGCACGTTTGTGGCGTGTTGCAGACTCGAGAAGAGCAGCATGGCAGGATTGACTAGTGTGATATGGTGCGTAAGTGCATACCAAAACACCCGTTAATCTACAACAGCAGTTCGTAGGCATCTATTTGAAACAACGTGTTAATTGCTTGAGTGCTTGTTTACCCAAACTCTTACTGGCCATTACCAAACAAAACCTCAGCAACCTTTAGTGCACACTCTCCACCACCCATGCTGAATACTTAAAGCTCTATATCCTTTGGGTCGATGGGGTCCTGATTAAACACCCTAAGCCCTCAACCCTCAATGGTGAATCAAGGACAGGCCTGGCAAAGTTTGACATGTCCAAATGGGGGCACACGGTTTAGGGCCTCTAGGGCTTCTAGGGCTATTCCCCCTACGGACAGATGATATGGGAGGCACATGGTAACTTTTCACAAAACAGGTGTGCCTGGGTTCCTCCTCTAAACGTATTGCAAGGAGCCCAAAGAGAAACCCAAAACAGATTGCATCCAAATATATGTCACCCTATATAATCCCTACACCCCTAAACTTTACACCCAAACAGTTTCAAGGGAATCCTGTTTCATTAATCCCAAGAAGGAAGCCAAACCAACCCAGCTCCCACAGCTCCAAAATAGCCTAAGCAGGTGCAATGTATAGACTTCAGGACTCAAAATAGGCATCATTCATGGACTCCCAGTAGCCAAAAGTCTGTATACTATCTGTGGACTTTTGAGCTCAAAGTATATAGGTATTTTCTGATAACTTCGAGCCTCATGGTATTGCTATCCTTCAGGGCTTGACGAGATGTCTCGCCGCTTGCCCACCCCACGACCCTAAACCCCAAATCCCACTGACTTACTGATGCTTGAGGTGGATTGGGCGGGGAGTATGTGGACGAAACTCAGCGCTTTGATGGTAGGCGCTCACAATCGCAATCCCTTCTTGGATCCCTATTCTTATACAAGGATCCACTCTCACACCTTCGCTTACGCACCAGCACGCTGAGCTCCTGAACTCGCATTACGGATCCTGAAGCTTCCGCTAGCCTTCTTACATGAATGAGCCATAGTCTAAACTCCTTTAAGCGGGGTTATATAGGGGATCATATAGGGGATTACTATAGGGGCTATTCAGGGGATACTAGGAGTTTAGACTATAGCGCACATGTCACAAGGTTCCGGGCTTGAACCTCTAAGGTCGTACCCCGGGTGTAGGGTTTATCCCTAAGCCCCCAGTATGATCCCAACATAACCCTAAACCCTAAACCCTAAACTACACAGTCTTCTAGGTCCTACGGTTTGCTCAAAGGCTCCGTAAACCCAGCAGTACAGCCCTAAGGGTACAACCCTGCAACCCGTGAACCACGAACCCATAGGGTTTAGGGTTCCGGGTTACTACTAAGCGATGAAGGGGAGGTGGAATTCTTGAACGCTGAACTCTACTAAGCTGTACCCTGAGTGTCCATGTACTCAATAATTGGGTACTTGGGATTTGGGAAATAGTCATTCTAATACAAATTTTGGGTAAGTATATGGCTATTAAGTACTTGGACCCTTAGAGGTAGTGGGATTTGGGGTTAAGGGTAAGCTCTGAAGCGGAAACTCAGCCCGCAGAGGCTAAACGCAGAGCCCCCAGCCCAAACCCTGGACTAGAGCTGTTTAGGGTTTAAAAGGCCTATAGGGTTTAGGGTCTAGGGTTTCAATCATCTAGGGCTCCCTTTAGATAATTGCATGTCCCTTCTAGGATGGAAAAACTCTGAACCTAACCCCTAAACGCGAGTTCAAAACTTCATACAACAATGGCATTCAAGCCCCAGTCTTGCATCTGACAAACTTAACTTCAGTCACCAAGAGTAGTAAAGCATATTGTCAACTTTGTATGCTCTTACACATGCGGTTTAGGGTTCAGGGTAAAACCCTAAACCCTGAACCCTGAAGCCTAAATCCTGAACCCTAAACTCTAAACCCTGAACCCTAAACCGCTGCGTAGGGTCTAGGGTTTAGGGACTACCTAAACCCCAAAAGTATGCAAAATAATAGCCCTAAACCCCTAATAATAACCATAAAGGCCATTATTTTACATACCTTTTGGGGTCCAGGTAGGGACTAGGGACCCCTGAACTCTTTCCGGCCTGGCGTTTCCGGTACAGTAGCCGGAGCTGCCTGCAGGGCCAAACAACAAAACCCACCACCCACACAATTACAGGTTTAGGGTTTAGGG
>CAJNIZ010035202.1:58290-69207 GCA_905231905.1 Symbiodinium pilosum
TTTGGGTAATAGTAATTTTAGTATTGGTTTTGGGTAAGTATAATATGATTATTCGGTACTTGGACCCTTAGGGTTTTACACTCCTAGTATCGCGCTTAGTAACCCTAGGGTTTAGGGCTTAAGGTCTAAACTGCTAGCATCCCCCTTTATAACCCTAGAGTTTAGGGTTTAGGGTTTAAGGTCTCAATTCCTAGCGGGTTTAAGGTCTGCACTCCGAGTATCCCCCCTTAACAAGCCTTACAATACTCCCCTATATAATCCCGTATAAAGCCCCCTTTAAGAAATAGACTACAGCGCATCGCTATGCAACCACAGGGCAGATGAGCAGAGGCCTCCAAGTCATTACACCGGGGTTTAGGGTTAAGGGGCGATGGTGAAGGGGGGATGATACGGGTTCAGGGTTCAGGGTCCACTTACTTCACAAAAGAACCTCGTAGTTTCAAAGTGAAATTGGATTCAGGGTCTCCTAGGTAAAATCCACACCGCTTACCCCACTTAAGGACATCGTAGTTGAAAAAGGAGCCGGATTCGATCTTTCTTGTCTGCTTGCTTGCATCCAGAGACCTGAGAGAATACCTGAGAGGGTCTTGAAAGAAGATCTTTTCCCATAAACTCCTTCAAACCACACCAAAACCCTGTAATGATCCAACTACAGCTGTCAGTTGCCCGTTGTTGGGGGCTAGGAAATCTGCATGCCCCTGACATACTGAACTAACATACTTTCCAGGTGCAGGGTATTTAGGATCAAGTAGGATACAACTGCCAACCCTCTGGACCCCTATATAACCCCAAGCCCTAACGGTTTAGGGTTTAGGGTTTAGGGCAATAGTGGTATAATGGGAATATACTAGGACCCTAAGATAATCCTTATTATCCCTTATAGCCACTATTACAGGGTGGGGGGTCCTCCTAATATATAACCCTAAACCCAGTTTCCGTTGCATGTCCCAAATCCCTCATCCAAGCTTCTCCAAAGAATGAAGCCCCACTGAAAATCCAACTTGCCCCTTACGTTTGACCCCAATTACCTGTAGTTTAATAGGTAACACCCATAAAGCTGTAGTAGGTAATTGGGGTTACAGGCCCTAAGGGCCCAAGGACCCAAACACGAGGGCTTTAGGTTCCATACCATTCAGATTTTAGCATTTGCGGCCAAAACCCCATCATTTGGGTCCTGGCTCTAAGCCCTGAACCCTAAACCCGCCTTAGGGAGTTAAGCCCCAAGCCCCATGCGTTGCATGCCTCCATGCCAGGAGCGGCTGCTGCTTTCGCGGGCGGGGCCGCCTCCAGCACAGAAAGTGGTATGGCTTGGCTTAGGGTTTAGGGTCTAGGGCGTTTTGCCCTTACCCATTGACAGCCTATAATAGGGGTCATATTAAGGGCTCTACATCATTGTATTATAGATCTTCTCCGACTGTGAATGAGTGGGGGCAGGATCCAAGGTATGGCATTATGGCTTCTGTGTTCGCGTTGAGGATAACCACAACACAAGTACCATAACCATCGTGCTTGCTACATGTAAGTCCCAAAATTATATGCTACATCAGAGGAACCCTGATATACCCGCTTAAGAGGCCCTTGCCCTTGGCATCTTCTTTCGTCTTCTCCAAGAACTCCGAAGCCCGTGCTGCCCCTTATTTGATGTCAGATCTAATGGGGGAGCGCTAGCTCACAAAACGCTTAAGAATGCTACGGCTGGTATATAGCAAGTGCAATCTGGGTTCTGTGGGAAATCTTCCGAAGTCTGGTTCAGGCTTGAAACTCCTAAGTCCCCATATCTAGTCCGTAGTGAGTGGGAAAGGCCTTTCTGATGGCTCCAAAAGACCTAAACCCTAAACCCTAAACCTGCAACCTTGAGCCCCGAACCCCAACTTGTAAGCCCTGGATCATAACCCCTACATACCCCAAACCTACACCATAAAATATCCAAAGCCCAAGGCCGCTGTCACAGCTTTGCCTTGGAAGTGATGGCCGTGGAGGAGGCCTGAAAACAGAGGCCCCAAGGCTGGGTTTGGGGTTTAGGGTTTAATGTTTACGTAGGGTTACAGAACCTGAAGAGTTTGAAGATTTTGGTTTGGCGTTTAAGGTTAAAGGTGTAGGGTTTGAGGGTTCAAGGTTTAGATTCGAAGGTTTGGGGTTTAGGGATGCTCAGCAGTCAATAGAAGCATTGATTGATCCTGGTAGTGGTCCCTTCAAGATCCCTGACAATGCCCTGCACCCTAAACCCTAAGCCCTAAACCCTAGGCCTAAACCCTTGGCCAAAAATCCAATCCTGCGTTCCTTACTGACCACACAGAAGTCTACCGCATGAATGTGCTTTGCATACACGTCAGATGGCTCTCTCACGCACCGTCTTCGTGATTAGTGTATCGGAGTAAAGGGGTTTATCTTTATGATTCACCTTGCCAAGAGCAATCTTGCTAAATTTCAGAATATCTGTTCAATTAACAGCTGCCTTCATTTTTAAAGCTAGTCTTGCTTGATTTCTGTTCTGTGCGGAGTACAAGAAAAGATTATGATGGCATCTTAGGGTTCGTTCCTTCATGCCCCACGGACAGTTTGCAAGTAGCAGGTGGACAGGGCCCTTCCCTGGCGCAGTATGGTTCTGCTGCTCCTCAACTGAGTCATGTGTGTTCCTGGTCTGGTCGAGCCAAGTAAGACGGTCTTCTTCTTAGAATGCAAAGCCCAGGAGGACTGAATCTTACTCTAGGTGTCAGTTTCCATACATGGGGGGGGGGGGGACCTCATGTAATATAGGCGCCAAAATACCATAATCCTTGTTGTACGGACCCCCAAAGAGGTACCCCCTGATTTCCAGATGACTTGCATTTTTGTGGTGGTTGGCTTAAGCAAGGGAACCGTCTTCTTAGAATAAATGCTATACCTGTATGGAGGATGTGATCTTACTCTCTGTTGGGGACTCTAGTATCCCAGTTAACATGCCAAACCTCCACCCAAACCTCTGAACCATTAGCTGCAAACTTCGAACCCGCCATATATATATATATAAACCCTAAACCCTGTATACACTGTTGTATTATAACAGTTTCCATTGTTTTCCCATTCTCCCTATATAACCCCCAATATGATTCCTGAAGCCCGCAACTAACACGGCCTTGGCGGCATTCCGTGACGCAATCTCTCGTCTATACCGCTTGTCCTCGGCAGAAAAACTCAGGGTTTAGGGTTTAGGGTTGCTTGCGCGCCTGTTGATATACTTCTGGCTTCTTCCCCTAGGTCTAGAAGAAAAAGCCCACATGGTTGGAGCCCCAGGACTGCTACAAAGAAAGCCAAGTCCAAAGCTGAAGAGTGGACTGAGGACTGGGGGATTCCCAAGATTAGGAGTACCTTTAAGGGGTGTCATAGGGGCTATATGGGGATGTATAGGGTTTAGGGTTTAGGGTTTCCCAAAATTAGGGGTAACTTTTTGGGGGTCCCTATAATAGGCATTATCGTATTTTGGAGTCTATATTGGGGTCCCCCTATTGAAGGAAACTACCATGTACTGCCCACCTAGATCTGTTGCTTCACGGTATGCGCTCTGGTAACCCCAACCTCTCAACAATCAGGACAGTAAGGATCCCGCAGGCCTATACAAGGAGTTTTCCTTTGTACCCTTGGGGTTTGTACCCTTGGGTTTGGGTCCCTAAATCATGGAATATGGCCCTTAATAAGGGTATTTGGGACCCAGAACCTAGGGGTACAAACAGTAAGGGTACAAACTTAAAGTCTTTAACTATAGGGTCCCCATTTCAGGGATCAGGGCAGACAAAAGCCCCGGCAACTATCCTACATAAATCGCTGCATAACCTCAATTGTCCACGTCATTTTGCATTTGTTGCTGAGCCATTTGATTCTCCACTGCAAAGTGATTCCGGTAACCAGAGCCCTTCTTCCTAAACCAACATGATGGAAGGAATGGTTCTGTGAGGCACAAAGTGCAGCTGGAAATCAGAATATCTCGGTCCAGGGGTATAGAAAAATGTATCTGGAGCTCGGAATAAGACCCTCACTTCCAAACCCTAAAACACATCTTCATATGCTCAACATAGCCCTAACCTCTCTGTGGAGATGATGGGGAGACTATAGGGGTCAGCCTTGTGAATTGTGTAGGGGGTGTTTGGGACAATTCGTGAACCTTAGAGCTACGTGGGTCAGTAGAAGAAAGCAGGCAGACAACCTGGAATTACAGCTGAACCTAGGGTTTAGGTGGGTTTAGGGTTTAGGGTACGAAACTTAGGCTCCTTCTAGCATTGTGAAGTATTCGGTCGTCGGGGACATGAAAAAGGATCACCAATTCTTGGGAGATGTGTTAGAAAGATTAAGAAAGTGCTTAACACAGGGCTTCAATCTTTTATTTACACAAGAAATATTGCAAAACAACATGATATCATACATAAAAGATCGCAAAATAAGGTTTGATGTAATGTCTGTAATATAGCTGCGTGTCAAAAGCCTGGGTTGTGGCGGACCCTCTGTTACATACCCCTTGAAACGCCTCTAGGCCAGCGTTCCTTACACAACTTCATCTAAATATTTCCCTGAGCCCTGCACCCTAAACCATAATTGTAGTGTGCAATACTGTACGACATCATATGGGTGCTTGCCAAGATGATCGCATTGTGGCAAGGCGCGGGGCCGCACCCGTTACATACCTTGTTACATACCCTAGGGATCCAAATAGCCCAATGTAGGTAATACTTACAGACTTTGGGGCCCAATGTAGGTTTTTTTTTTTTTATACTTGGATCCCTGGGACAGGGTATGTAACAGAGAGCGGTGTTCAGTGGCCTTGTGCAGAACCGTGAAAGGGTGCGACATAGTGTCTTCAACATGCTGGGAGGTCTCCCAATGTTCTTCTCTAGCAGGCGGAACACTCTGAACGAGAAGCCAAAAATCCTGAATCTTTCGCCCCAAACCCCGAACCCTTTCATAATCTGCACCCAGAATCCTGGCTTATGGCGGCACATCAATGTCCTTTTCTTGCGCTATCTTGTCTATGTCACCTTTTATGCCCACCGACTTCAAATCCATCGTGCCTTGCATCTGGTGTTGGCTCCAAAGGTATTCAGGGTTTAGGGTTTAGGGTTCATTACCATACTTGGTGGGATAAGCCGAACAAACTGAGTCCCAAACCCTCAAGTCAACTCTCTTTGGACACCTACACCCCAAGCCCTTAGATCTCTATATCCCAAGATACTAGAAACCTAAACCCCCAGCCACTGGACCTTCAACCCAATACCCTGAACCCTCATCCCTGAACCCTACAGATGCTAGTCCCTAAACCCTAGACCCAATCCCTAAGCATACCCTAATCCCTGAACATTGTGGGAGCTGAGATGGCAAGCCTCCTCAATGAGCGCTGCTCGGTCTATGTCTGCGGAGCGTGGGGAGGCTGATTTTGGCACTTCGTAGATAAGGTCTTGCTTACATGCCCTAACCTACTACAGTCTTCATTATGAATATGAAAGAGGGGCCCAAACTTGAAGAAAAAAGGGAACCGACCTACTACAGTCTGCTTCATAGGCACCCAAAAGCAGTCGAAGTCTTTGAAACCCCGTTTGCAGCTGCAGTTGGGTGCCACAGCTCGTGCCTAACTCATGCGGTCTTGGTCTGCTGGGAGGCTCTAGAAGGTACTGTAGGACAGGAAGCATTGAGCTAGCACACAGTGTGGACATCTTACAATGAAGCTCTGAAAAGGTCTTTAAAGGAAATAATGTTGGTAAATCATCAGGCTTTTACAGTAGAGCCTGGACTTCATAACCCTAACCTGTTGCTGGACAATTTTTAGGAACCTGTAAGGGGGACCCACTTTTCTGCATCTTCCTAGGTGGGAACCTCTGGGAATATGGCTCCTGAACCCTAAACCCTAAACCCCCTAAACCCCTTAAAGGTTAGAACAAAGGGATTATGGGTCGAGAGCTTGCCCATCCTCAACCCTAGACCCTTAACCTCAATTCGGTTGGTGGTCTCTTTTTGCATTCCCGATATGAACCCCATCATACTACCATCATGAGAATCCCCATACGAGTAGTGTTTTCGGTGCTTGAGTCAAATAAGGTTATGTTCCTCCCGTAAAATCCTTTAACCCAAAGGAAATATCCCGACAAAAAACCTGCTGATACTTCTTCTGTGCAAAAGAGAGCCCTGCCGAAGAGACGAACAAACGTAGTCTGAATCCTCACAGTGTTTGGGAAGGCTCATAGGGTCCTCTCACGCTACGCCCACCGCGCACCCAAGAATGAGGCAAAAGTAAGTCCAACAGAACCTGTCATGGAGGTTGGGGTGGGATCATACAAAACCCCACATCCGGCACCCAAAGCCCTAAGCCTCAAGAACTCAGAACTGTGGAGTAAGGATCCTTCTATGACTTACTGGTGCTTACGGGGAAGCGTTCGGATCCTTCCAAAAGCTGCCCTTTTTTTGCTTCCTAATGATGGCACCTAATTTCACACTCCACTCCCCTTCAGCACCATAAAGTCGGTCTCAACCCTAAACCTCCCAAAATATAGTGCTTCCTGCCTAAACCCAAGGTTGGTAAGATGAAGTTACCAGACCCTTACAGTAAGGGAGAGTGGCGGTTCAACGGTGGTAGATATCTTTTAATCCTTAACACTCCCTAATTTTCCCAACTACCCCGTAAGGTTCCCCAGTACCTTACCCCCCCTGGACTCACCCTCCGCAGGGCATGGCCAAGAAAAGCCTAAACCTAAATCTTAAACAATAAACCCCAAACCCTCAGCCCTAAATCCTGAACCCTAAGCCCTAAACCCTAAGTCCCAAATCCTTAGCTGAGAAGGGGACCTCCCGGCTGGGTGGCTTTGACGTAGGTTCCACCGGATTCTTCGTAGACGGTCACCACATGTGGGATCCTCGTCTTTCAGGGCTGAAGCTAGGTTTTAGAGTTTAGGATTTAGGACTTAGGTTTAATTTTCTGGGAATTCGTAGAAACCTGGGGTGAGTGTTTAGGCCTTCAGGCAACTTGTAAAAGCCCTGGGGTGCACACATTGGGAATCGTACCATTTTTTTTCTTTGGGGGGGGGTGTGTGGTGAGGTGTGTGGGCGTTTGCTGAGGCAGTGGATTTGTCTTTAAGGTCTTACTCCTTGTCTGCTTAGGATGACAGCCGTGAAGCCCATTGTGTGAATGAAACTGTTTGGTCACAGGAACATGTTGTGGCCCTCCACAGACGGAACTCTGAATAGCACCAAAGTCCTATGATGTATCCTTTAGAGCCCCAAGGTTATGCAGTAACCTCCATGACTCCCACAAAAGGCCACCCAGCTGGCGGAAATGACCACTTGAATCAAACGCTACTCAACTTGTTCATTCAAGCTTTGCACCAACGAACTCTAGCACCTTCCTAAGGAATTCTTCCGTAAACCACTGAAACCCCTTTTTTCTGGTTCTTCATTGTGGTACTATTGGAGCTGAAAATCTAATGTCCCTTCTCGGGCTCTAAGACTCAATAAGCACAACACATCATTTCCAGATTTTACACTTAGGATTTAGTGATTAGACTATGACGTAGACCTTAGAGAAACTGCTGAAGCTCCTACTACTCTGAAAGTTCCGCCCACACCCTTGAAAGATAGACGTCGGCATCCCTCACCTGTTGTGGACTGGTGATACAGAAATGTTGGGAGTATATAACCCCAATATACTATATAACCCCAATATATACCCTACTAGGAAAGAAAAGTCGTCCCAAAAGCATGATTTTGTCTCGGCGAATGCAACCCAGAGCTCAGAGAAGCTGGACAACCCGTGATTTGAAACCGACATGCATGATCTGCTTCGTGTTTTGTGAACCACGTTCTTCCAACATAATCCCGCACAGCTCAATGGCTGGGGTTCTTGTGGTAATTCCCAAGCAAAACTTTCCCGATCCCTGAAGAGGTTCGAGTGAGGGCTCTTGTCCCAATAAACTCCTAGGCATGGCTGATTAGTGTGAGCTTAGAGACGAACTGACTTGCCTTTCTGAGAACCATGCAATGGACTAAGCTGGGGATCCTGCAATGGAAGTCTAAACCTTAAACCCCAACCTCCTAATTTTTGTCGAAGACAGTAGTAGTCTGCAAAGGATCCCTTGTAAGGTTCCATGTTAGTGGGAGAGGGTACAGTAGCTTCCATTTTCTTTTCCATTATCCCTTTATAACCCCTATATAACCCCAATATAGTCCCAATGTAACCCTAAACCCTAAACCCTAAACCCCTTCAGGCCTCTTGAGAGTGGCCCCAATGCCTCCTTCTCCCACCACCAGGAACCTCTCAATGTTGCACCTGTCACCAGGAAAACCATCCCAAAGGGTAGAGGTTTAGGGTTTAGGGGTTTAGGGTTTTGGGTTTAGGGCTTGAGCTTATGGCTCACAAAACCTGGTGTTCTGCATTTCTGTGGTGACAATTCTGGCATAGACTTTGCCAAACCACACGACTATCCGGCTATCATGGTACTAGTACCCCCTGGGTAAGTCCAGGCAGCACTCAAACGGAGCGTAAAACCTTAGGGGGAGGAGTTAGGAGGGAACAAGGGAATACTTACTATGTAGGGGTTGCAAAGAGATTATATTCCCTCATTCCCTACTAGGAACCAGTAAACCTAGTAAGAAAGGTAAACCCTACATGAAGCTTTCCCTTACTTCCTACCAACCCCAAGTAAGCCTAGCAATAGGGTGCTCCAGACCCTAAACCCTAACCCGTGGGAAGCAAGCTGGGGATGGGAAAAGATCTTGTTCAGCACCCACACCCGCATGCCCAACCATTATCGCAGCGTGTCCATAGCTAACCTTAGGGATGCAAATAGCCCGATGTAGGTACCCGAATCATGGAGAATCAAATGGAAAAGCCAATCAAACAGCCCTAGACCCTAAACCCAAGAAACCCTCAACCCAAAGGCAAGCCGGGGGAGCTTGTGCCCGTGATGCTTCAGGTACTGGTCCTTCAGGCTTGCGAGCTCCAACGGGCCTCTGGAGGGGCAGTTGGGGTTTAGGGTCAAGGCTTGGGGTTGTATTAGGGTTATATGGGGAGAATGGCAAGAAAAATGGAAACTACCATTTAGGGTTTAGGGTTTAGGCTTTAAGGTTTAGGCTTTACGGCTTAGGGGTTAAGGTGCAGTGCCGGCTTTAATTTGGATGTGCAACTTGAGGTTACGACCCAAGGTCAAAGGTTTGTAAGGATTGTTGACAGCAGCTTCAGGTTAAGGCTTAGACCTTACCCCAAACTCTAAACCCTAAACCCTTCCACTTGAGACTCTAAGCTTCACGGCTTAGAGTCTTGGCTGTAAAGGCTTATGGCTCAGGATGTGCCGAAGACTCTCAATTCAAGGGAGCGCGTAGGGCACTCTTTGTCCCCCTGCCGTATGGAAATGCACATGCAGTCTACATTAAGTGGACCCCCCACCCTGTAATAGTGGTGCAAAAGGAATATAAAAGGACCCTAATATAATCACCATTATCCCTTATAGTCACTGTTACTGGGTGGGGGTCCACCTAGAGTCTACATGTAATCACGACAGCATTGGCAGCCCAAGGAATCCCTACAAACGCTAGCCCCATTTACGGTGCCCGTCGGTCGATTTCCGGGCGCAACGTTGCTGGCTTACACTTGCGCAGCTGAACGCTGTATCGCTTGAAGGAGAACAAGCTGAAATGGCTCACCCTGTTCACCGTAATTTGGGGGCCCATACCCCACACCCAAGTGCACAGCGTTGAAGAAAGATGCACAAATTCAAGATGCGTACTGATGAGGAGAATCACAGTCACGCTCACATGCCGCTGCTGGCGCCAAACTTCAATGCTCGTCGAACATACCAGCTTCTGTATTTGGAGTGCGATGCCAGAAGTACTGGCTTTCCCAGACCCCTGAGGGGATCTAACAATTAGATCCCCTATATTGATCCATCATAACCCCTATATAATTCTTACATAATTTCCCATATGGTTCTAGGGGATCTAATTTTTAAATCCCTTTGGGTGTCTGGGTTGGGCTTCAAGCAACTGAGGGCTCCTCAATGGGCAGGTCCTAGTCGATACCCTGGAAACCAAGTCTTTGGCTTTATCCCAAACTGTCATGCCCCCTAGACCTCTATCTCCTACCGTTTGTTTTTCAGTATGGTACAGTGCCTAATTTGGTATATAGGAGATACTAGACATAAAATTAAGTATCCTAAAAGAGAGGCAGGGTGTAGGTGTCTAGGTTAGGAATGGACACTTCGGAAGTGGTATGGGCCCACTTGTTTACCTCTCTGGGGAGGTAGAAAGATATTTGATCTTAAGTTTACCAGCCTTACTACTAAATTCTCCCAATATACATTTTACTAGGGGGGATAGGGGGGAATCATGGCGTTGATCCCTTCTCCTGGATATTAAAACCAACGCCGAAATGAGAAGATCTATCCATGTTTGGGAGTAGGGCTGAGTGCTTCATGCTAGGGAGAATGGAAATCCCCATACGAGTGGAACAACCTTATGCGGCCCGCACATACGTGGGTGTAGGGTTCTGGGATTATGGTTTAGGGTCTCGGTTTCGGGGTTCAGGGTCTATAGGGCTACCAGGAAGACAAACATGCTGCTGCTTCCACGCTGGGGGAAACTGTTGGGGAAGGTCTCAATATAGGGGCACATAACTCTGAAAAACATAAAGGGGGGTCGTAATTAAACCCTAAACCTGAAACCCTAAAACCCTAAACGAAAAAATATAGAGTCCGAATTTTTAAAGGCAGCGGCGTGCAGTTTACTGGTGCAGGGTTTAGGGTTCAAGGGAGGAGGGTTCAGGGTATAGCGAGCCCTGAGCATACAGCAATACCAGTTCCAAGAGCAGGCTTCCTACAGCAGGAGAAAACCAGCAGCATAGTAATAATAATAGTAACGCATAGTGATAACAGTAATAATATTAATATGGAAGCTACTATGGGGTTTAGG
>CAJNIZ010035213.1:0-13481 GCA_905231905.1 Symbiodinium pilosum
CCCCACGCTTCAACACGAAAATGTGGATCATGGGGGGGGGGGTGAGCATATATATATATATGTACATGTATATGTTTTCTCTAGAGACACAGACAGAGAGAGAGAGAGAGAGAGAGACAGAGAGAGAGAGAGAGAGAGAGATATATATATATATACACGAACGAAGATGTATGGCTCAGGGTTTGGGGTCTAGGTTTAGGCTTATACAGGGATTATATAGGGTTTGGGGACATCACCACCCCAAACTCTAGACCCTAAAAGAGCCTACACCCTAAACCCCAAACCCTAAAAGCCTCAACCCCTAAAACCCTAAACCCTGAACCTTAAACTTCGGAACCTTAAACACTAAACCCCTAAACACATACCGACGGCAGCAGCGGACAGCTTTTTCTCAGGCAAACCGCTCTCTCCCTTGCCTCCTTTAGGGTTTAGGGTGTAGGGTTTAGGGTTTAAGGTCCTAAAGTCGGTGAAATAGTAGACCCAAAACCCTTTAAACATAGCAAGGCCTTTATTCTATATACCTTTTGGGGTTCATGTAGGAATGAAGGAACTGTAGGGTTAAGAGCCTGATTAAGTCCCATGGCTTCGGAACTCGCATGTAGTCCAGCCCCTGCAAACGATAAACTCTAAACCTGAAACTGTAATTAACCCTAAACCCTAAACTGCTAACCCCCAAACCCTTAATCTCTAAACCGTGTCAGCAATGACCCATGCCCTTCACTCCACCCAAGCGTCCACATATCCTTACCAGTTTAGGGTTTTATTGTTTAGGCCGCATATCTTGACCGGCGTTTAAGATGGAATGGGAAAGGGAGTTCAAAAAAAACATGGCACCTAATCACTAACATAATTCATGCAGGGTTTTGGCTTTATAGGGCTTGCCTAGGTACGAGTATGATGGTATATACACATCCACTATTAGGCGCCTTACAACTCTTAGACCCTCAACAAGTCCTCTACGGCATGGTAACGTCACCCGTATGTCCTGGTATGCATATGCAAGTTGAAAAATATTAGTGTATAGCTTTGTCAATTAGGAACTACTTGCAGTGGCCTTATGTATATATATATATACCTTTGTAGAAGCGTGCCAAAAAAAAACATCTAAACGACCTTTACTCTGAGTGGGCAGAGTAAATATACTCAGAGCCCCGCTAAGCTCCAATAACAACGTCAGTCATCCACTTGAACAACCACTGACTACAGTTGCCCTGAAGTAGATAGAATACAACTTTGGGTATATTATAATTAACAAGATCCCCAAATACCTCATGTTCTATAACCTATATAACACATTATACTAGTTGCCATTTTCTTTTCCATTATCCCTATAGAACCCTAAGAATATACACCATATTCTATCTACTTAAGGGGGACTATACGTCCACCTGACCCTAGATCACGGTAGTTCCAAGCTTCTGTTTTGATCCACCCTCCTCTACTATATGTCCGTCCGACCCGCCGACTAAGCCCAAAGCCCGAGGGTTTAGGGTTTAGGGTTAGGTTACTAAACCTTACATACCCTGTGCGTACACCAATCTCCATGTTTATAGCACTACTGCAAACCCTAAACCGCAATAGATTTTCCATTCATGATATCCCCTAAAGGTCCAAGGACCCAAATAGTAAGGTTTTAGGGCCCAAATACCATTAATATTATAGTATTTGGGCCCTAAAACCTTACTATTTGGGTCCTTGGACCCTTAGGGATCACCACAGGGAACTAGCTACTCTGACCCCGAAGCCTACGTATCATTTACATAACTCTACATATCCCTGCCAAAAACCCAAAACCCTGAGAGCTGAACTTTCTAGACCCCGAATCCTGACCCCGACGTAACCCTAAACCTAAAACCCTAAACCCTGAACCCTAAACCCTGAACCCTAAACCCTAATTCTGAACCCTTAACCCTAAACCCTGTGCCCTAAATTAACCCTAAGCCTTAAACCCTCAACCCTAAACCGCCTAAACCCTAAACCTCAATCGATCATCTTGGCCCCTTCCGTCTTCAGAGCTCCTGGAGGCGGTGAAGCTTGGGGTCTATAGGGTTTAGGGTTTAGGATCTTCAGGGTCTATAGGGTTTACAGGGTCTATGGGGTCTATGGGGTTTATAGGATCTATAGGGGCTATAAGGTTTAGGGTATAGGGTTCACGATTAGCTAGAGCTGGAAGCTAGCGAGGATTCTTATTTTTACCATACGTGTTTGGTATCAACCCACCCTTCCTTGGGTCATTCCTCCTCCCAGTAACTGTCCTTAAAGGGGCCTTATTAAGGGGGCTCTTATAACTCCGAGAACCCATTGTGGTAACAGTTACCGTAAGGGGGAATGACCCAAACCCTTCCACACTTTCACCCGCTTTTCATCCTTCGCTCGCCACCTGCTCGTGTCCTCTATGTCCCATATCAATATTTGCTTCAAACATTGAACACGCCCGTTTCCTAACCTCTAGAAAATCCCAACAGCCTTCGGCCCCTTCTGATTGAGGGCTTAGCTTTGTTGACAATAAGATATTTACCTATGAGCCCGCCGCAGGCGGGCCTCCAGGGGCCTGGTGTCTGTCTGCAGGGCCTAATTTAAAGAAGTAGTCCCTAGTAAGGCCCTAATTTGGAATAATCCCTTGTAAGCCCCAGTCGCTACTAAGGCCCTAATTTGAAACAGTCCGGAATAAGGCCCATAGTCCCTAATGCGGTCCTAGTGTGAAATATTCCCTGATAAGGCCCTAATTCGAAATAGCCCTTAATAAGGGCCTAATTTGAAATAGTCACTAATAAGGCCCTAATTTTGAAAAGTCCCTAATAGGCCTATAACTAGAAGTAGTTCCTTCTTAGATAAAATCTAACTTTGTGCGGTTTTAGTCGGATTTCAATTACCCCCCCCCTTATGTTCGGGTCATACGATAAATACGCCCCAATATTAAATACGGTTCCGAGTATTTACGTTGGTGAGAGGAAGCCCTTTAATGTTAGGGGTAAAGGATTATCGGGAACCCAAGGAAGGACTCGAAGAGTTTTGGGCTTTGGGTTTAAGAATTAACTCAGGGATTTGCAGGTTTATGGATTAAAAGTTTAGGGGTTCAGGGCTTTAAGGTTTCAAGTGTAGGCTTTCGGGCTTACAGCTCCTGAGCGAGGCTTACACGGGTTTGGGTTGTAAGGTGCAAGGATATGAAGCCCTATACGCCCCCCTTCTCTACCCTGTCAACCATTTCAAAAAAGTCTGCAGGGCATCCCTAGTAAGCATATGGCGTAGTTTAAGTAGGATTTTTCCGGTTCATATACTGACCTTCAAAATTGTTCTAGTCCCTCAAACGGGGTGGCTTCTCGGCAGCCCCCACAAGTAAGGATTACTGCCCCTGTTTATGGAACCTCTCTAAACCAAACCCGAAACCGTCATAAACCCTACAACCTAAACCCTAAACCCTCAACCCCAAACCTTAAACACCCTTGACCTGAAAAGCCCTAAGCCCTAAACCCCAATCGTAACCTTGAAATCCATACTTTACCCAGACCCTCCTATGTAGTTCCTTTTGGGTAGTAGATCAAAGTCCCTTACCAAAAACCATAACAAACCCAAAAAGGAACTACATAAGAGCCCTTGGGTAAGGACTAAGGCCTCTTCTTCATCGCTGGGTCTGGGAGGTTTCAGTGCTGCGCAGCCGATCTGCTGCTGCAGGCGCGCGACCACATCACCACACCTTGGCCAACGGGTTTGACAAGGGCTCAAAGTAAAGGGTTTTGGGGTTTAGGGTCCAGGGGCGAAGGGTTAAGGGCTTAGGGTTTGGGGTTAGGGTTAGGAAGATGGAGAATCAAATGCAGAGGAAAAATGCTTAGGCAGTCAAATGGACCAGAACATGCTAAACCAATCAATCTGCTGCGGTTATGTAGAGGTTTCTAATAAGGGTTATCTAGGGTTTAAGGGTTAGTAGCATTTGGGAATATGGGTTTGGGGTTTCGGGGTTTAGGGCTCAAGGTTGAGGGTACGATGCTGTCGCATCAAATGGCTCAAATGAAAGCCAGGGTGTAAGGTTTGAGTTTGTGGTGTGGGTGCTCTAGTAGGGAACCATATGGGGTAATGGGAACTAAAGGTGCTGAAGTGTACTTAGGGACACTCCAAGGGGTTATAGGGGCACGTTGGGTATAGGGATAAGGCTTTGCGGAACATGAAGAAGAGCTACAGGACCTTGAGGAACCCTTGCAACGGCTCACATGCATTTTATGGGGACATGTAGGCTGTAGGGGTTGTTTTTTTTTGGGAATTGCCGAAACCCAGGCTCTGGGAGGGGAAGACAAGGGACCCCCGGGATGTATGTGCACTGCATAGAGACACCCGAAACCCTAAACCCTAGACCCGTAAATCCTATACCCTAAACCCCTAAATAGAGACACCCGAAACCCTAAACCCTAGACCCGTAAATCCTATACCCTAAACCCCTAAATCCTAAACCCTTATCCCCTAAACCCGGAACCCTGAACCGCATCTGTGCAGGGACTGGTTTGAGCAGTGCTCGCATGAACGAAACATCCATGAGCAAGAACAGGACGGCGAACTACAACTCCACTTAAAACCATTGCGCGGCCTTTCAAAGAAGGGTTTAGGGTGTGGCAGGTCTGGGGGCTTCAGCCTGCGTATCGAGATTTGTAGGCTCCTTCAAGAGAACTGTAAAGATGGTCCGGAGGAAACATGTACGGGCCAAATCTTCAACACCAAAAAATGTGTTGGGAGTGGATAGGAAGTCAAAAGCCATAGCTTGTGTTAGGCCATCAACCACAATGAAGGCTGCCGTCTTATCGCCTGGCGTGCGCCTGAAAATGCGCCCCAAAACACACACCGGACTCCTAACACAGGGACCAGGACCTACAACCTCACAGAACACTAAACCCTAAGCCCCTAAACCCTAAGCCCCTAAACCCTAAACCCTAAACCCTAAATCCACTGGCACACGAGTGTCTCAAACTGGTCATAGCACTCAGGCCCTTAAGGACCCGAGATATATTCGAGGATTCTCAGACAATTAGAATTTCTTGCATTTGGGTTAGATCTTCCAGCAACGGCCACATCATCTGAGCCGCAGCTTAAACTTGTAGAGATTAGGGCTTACGATTTAGGGTGTAGGGTTTAGGGTCTAAACTCCTCGTATCCCCACTAACCCTTACAGTAGTTCCCTATAAAGTCCGCTGCATAAACCCCATTGAGGGAGTTTAGACTATAGCTCATCTGTCTAGGGCCAGAACGATCTCCCCGTGACGTACTTCCCATGCCACGACACATCGGCCATTCGAACCTCTCGTGCCCAGGATGGAAGATATGTTGCACCACGCCATGTGAGCTATAGTCTAACCTCCTCGAAAATGGTATATAGGGGATTTCATAGGGGAGTATTCTAGGGGTTACTAGGCGGATGTTGGGAATTTAGATGATGGCTCATTTGCCCGCAAGTGATGTTCCAGTAGTTTGCGCCTCTCAAGTGGTGCAACATTCTTCATCCGCACAACGGCTTGGGGTCTAGAATTCGGGCGGGAGGTTCATTGATAGGCACACGTAGGGTTATGCGTGCTCCTAAGGCTATCAACGGTTTGAAGACTCTCAAGATTCTGTGGAAGTATAAGTGTGGATATGAACACACTGTTCTACATAGTAGAACTCAGTATAAAAAAAAGTTAGGCTTCATGGTGTGGAAGCTATTCATCAGTATGTGTCAACACGGTAAGTCCTATGGAGGAGGGTCCCTTGCTGGAGATGATGAACCCTAAGGGTCCTTGGCCCAAATACCAAAAATAGTATAGTATTTGGGCCCTAAAACCCAATTATTTGGGTCCTATATACCCCTATATAGTCCCTATATAATCCCTATATACATGCCCCTATAACCCCTTTAAAGGGACCCTATCATTTGGGTCCTTGGACCCTTAGGGGAAGGGATGATCTTCTGAATGGTTCAGGCTTTGTCACGGGTGACAACCCCTGCGGCGCCGGCAAACGGCAGGAAATATAGAGGTTTCCCAAAATTAGGGGTACCTTTTGGGGGTCCCTATAATAAGGATTATAGTATTTTGGGGTCTATCTTGGGGTCCCCTTATTTTCGGAAACTACCATATAGCGGCAGTCAGAAAGTCAAGGGAGCGGTACTGAAGGAAGAGATCCTGCATGATACAAGGATCCCTGATATGATTTAAGGCCTGAAGCCTGAAGCACGCGGATGACGAGCAGTAAGGGGGAATGACCCAACCGAAGATGAAGGGAAGATCGCTGTCTTAAGGACCCCTAGCTGTTGGGGAGCCCCCCTGGCCCACCGTAGTCAAAACCTAGGTTTTAAGTTACAAGTACCTCATGAACAGGACAAATATGATCGCAAGGGCTGCGAACTGTAGTTTTGAGTTTCTGAGGCACAGGCCCTCAACCCTACAGCAAACTCTAACCCTTAGCCCCAAACCCTTAACCCTACTGTAAACCCTAACCCTAAGCCCTGAACCACAAATCTGAACCCTAGACCTTCACTAGACGGCCCCTAAACGCTCAACCCCCTAGACCCCTAAACCCTTAACCACCAAAGTCAAACTTTGAGCCCGTGTGGGCCTCGGGCGGAGCTTCAAAGCAGCCTTCCAGCCAGGCGTATGCTTTCGTGCTCAGCTTACTGAGGGTAGGGTCTAGGTTTAGGGTTAGCGGAGGATAAGAGAATATGCTTTAAAGGGATTGTACAGGGTAAATGTTCCCTTTATTCCTTCTAACCACCAGTAGGCCAAGGTTTACAGTTTTGGGCTTATGTCCGGTATGAGGCTTATAGTGTTGAGCGTTTAGGATTCAAGGCTTGTGTTGGGAATTTTGCGCTTAGGGTGATGTATGTAGAGTTCGGGGTGATTTTGGCGGCTTAGGATTGCGGGTTGAGGGCTTGGGGTGAGAATCTAAAGTTTAAGGTTTACCCTTCCCATACAGGGAGCTGCCGCGCAGTCATTAACTTATACTGAGAGAAGCAGGGGTGTTGGTCCTATAAGTTATTGCTGTGGGATACTTAACCCTATATATTCCCCTATAGGTCTACCTAAAGTATAGCTATGTAACTAGAGGCCCTCCCTGTCATAAGCAACAAAACATTTTCGGGTAAGCACCTACAACCTCCTAACTATCCTGAAATCTATCTAGGGTTTAGGGTTTAGGGTTCAGGGTTTAGGGTCTAGGGTTTAGGGTTCAGGATGGTTTAGGGTCTAGGGTTTAGGGTTTAGGGTAAACGTCAAGCCTCAACATGTTCACCAAGCAACCAACTACTTTGAAGGGAGACTTCCGGACCGATATGTGCAGCGTCCAGCGATCTTTCTCGAAGAAACTTGAATTTCTCACAATCTGCTTGAACTGCTGCCTCTGCTGTCTCGAGAGGTTCAAGTCCATTGTGTGTTGCTGCCACATCCGTGGTCATGTGCACCCTGGACTAACTTTGTAGTATATGCCTCCACCCCAAACCTCATATATTCCCCTATACGTCCCCCCCAGAACCTATATATTCCCCTATACGTCCCCCCCAGCCTAAATTTAGTCCATAAACCCAAAATGCTAAACCCTAAACCCTAAGTCGTAAACTCTAAATCCTAAACCCTAAACCTTAAATCCTAAACCCTCTAACCCCATTTTACATTTAGTCCGAAGGTCATGCACTGGGGCACTCAATGGCATTTGCTCGATGACCTCGGCAGCCTCCATCGCTGAGGGAATGGCTCGCCGCTGCAAGGATGATGTGCCATGGGGGCTAAGGTTTAGGATTTAGGGTTTAAGGTTGAGGGTTTAAGGTTTAGGGTTTAGGGCTTAGGCTTTAGCGTTTAGCGTTTAGCATTTAGGGTTTAGGGTGTCATTGTCTGCCATGGGTTGCTGAGGCCCATGCCAGGAAGCGTCGCCTGAAAATCCGGCGGCCGCACGCATAGCAATAGAGCTGCAACGCCCGCTGCGAGCGGGCATGTTCCAAAAACGGCTTTGCTTAGGAGGACCCTCCACCCAGTAATAGTGACTATAAGGGATAATAGGGATTATATTAGGGCCCCCTTATATTCTTAGTATACCACTATTACAGGGTGAGGGGTCCTTCTAAGCCTTTGCGCCTTTCCGAAAAGATCTGGTCCTCCTCGGTAGTCCAGGCCCTGTACAGGGAAGGGGTCCCTAGTTGCAAAACTTCATTATTCTGGGATGCACAACTCTACTTATCCCGAATCTATGTTATTTGTAGCTAGCTTAGGAGCCTTTCCTGACAACTCCTGTTGTGCATGCTCAATTGGGTGGCAAAGTCCTAAACCCTCTACCCTGAACCCTCAACCCTAAAACCCTACACCCTAAACCCTACAAAGGGTTGGTGCCCGACTCGAATCAAAAATCTCCCTGCGCCAGAAAACCCTAAACTCTAGAGAACTGACAGCTTCCACATTAGGACAGGGTCCCAAACTTCTAGTAGTTCCAACTTATAGTGCTGCGGCCTGGTGGGTCTATAGTCGGGCGCCCCCCATTTATACGTAAATTACCACTACAACCGAACAGGCATTTAGGGGCCATGGCTAAACTAACTGCTCTGGGACAATGCCCGCGTGGAGGGCAAAAGAAGTGAAGTTCCGATAGCGGCGACTGGACTTCAGTGTAACCCAGGACCCTCCTTGTACCCTTAATTGGGGATATAAGTTCCCATATAGTATACCAGGAACTTCCCTGTACCCTTAATTGGGGATATATGGTCCCCAATAGTGGGTACTTAGGCCCTCATAGAGGGTAGGAGGAGGGTCTAGGACTTTTGCTCTCCGTGACAAGGCTCTAAAAGACATAGACTAACATGTACTTACAAGGGATTTGTATCCCACATCTTCGTATCTCTACAAGTTTAACGGTTTTGGGGTACTTTACTCAGACCCTCCTGTGTAGTTCCTTTTTGGATAATAGATTATATAATCCCTTACAAAAAACCATATCAGACCCAAAAAGGAACTACGCCTGACAAGACCAAGTCCAGTCGGGGATCAAAGTCGTTTGGAAAGCCCAAACAGACCTTGTTTAGGGTTTGATTCCATGTAGGTATATTGTTGCAAACTGAAAAGGTCATGACCGGCTTTTGGTGCGATAAGATTGCGGAATGCGTTCAACGCTGATCCGGAAAACCATTTGAGCTGTTTTCTCAGGTTAAACTCTAAACCCAAGGCCTGGTTTTAGGGTTTATAAAGCTCAAAGGTTAAACCCTAAACCCAAGGATTGGGTTTAGGGTTCATAGAACCCTAAAGCCTATCTCATGAGGCTATAGCCAGCCAGAAGTATCTGGGGACTCAATGCCCAAATTGGGGTTCCCAAAAAAGTATCAGTTTTGGGGTCCCCATAATAAAGGTTTTAGGTTTAGGGTTTGGGGTTTAATGTATTGGGGTCTATATTGGGGAGGGAAACTACCAAGTTTCCAAAGAGCACAAGCTGCAAGAAATCAGCTCGTATTGCTCTAAGTATCCCCCCAAACCCTAAATCGCCTGAACCCTAAACCCGAAGAATTCCCCCAATCTAAACCCTAAAGCAATTCAATTGCTATCTGGAACCTTGGGGGCGCTGCCTTCGGCAGGCTTGGAATGTATAACGCGGTTGAGGGTTTGGGGTTGTAGGGTTTACGCGGTTCAGGATTTGGTATTAACGGGCTAAGGTTTAGGGTTCAGGGCTGCGGACTGAGGCTGCAGCTATGCTCCTTTCCACATTCCGCCGTGACCACGTAGTTCGGTGCATACTTGGTAAGTGGCTTGAGGTCGTAAGCTTGCTTGAAGTTTTGAGTAGGGTGTGAAGGAAAGAATCTGTTTGTGGTCGGGCCTATAATTCCCCTCATACGTTAGATAATAGCCCCATAGCTTCCATGTACATATACAGCGTCTGCAACTTAAGCCCAGAAGTACCTAATTGCATCGGAACTCTGAGGCCAGAAGTATGTATTATGCAGGTAACTGGACTCGTAAAAAGCCCTAAACCCGAAAACCCTTAAGCCAGTTCCTCCAAAATTCAGTCCCTGCGTTACACGATGCAAGCTACGGGTACAAGTGCCCATTGAGCAGGTTCACGGGTTGGGGGTTTGCAGCTTAGGGTTCAGAAGTGACTTCTTACGGAGATACGTAATCCCTAAGGGTCCAAGGACCCAAATAATAGGGCTTCAGGTCCCAAATACCATAGATGTTTTAGTATTTGGGCCCTAAAACCCTATTATTTGGGTCCTTGGACCCTTAGGGTAAGCTTCCGAAAAGTTATGGTTATGAGACTCATGCATCCCTACGTCTGCCCAATACACACCCCTTATAGCCTCATAAAATCCTTCTGATGCCTTGTTGGGGGAGGCTAGAATATAAAGCAGACAACTAAGCCCTAAAACTACCCAAGCCCTGAACCCTAAACGCCCCCAACCCTAGATCCACAACTTTATACCCTTAATGGCTCTACACGGCTCCCAGAGCCTTCTATGTAACTAGTTGTTTCTTGGGCGTTAGAGGGTTTAGGGGTAACCCTGGCAGGAAAACATAATGAAACCCAAACAAGAACTAGATGGCAGCCCTTGGAAAAGCGGCAAGGGTTGAACCCATGCGGAGTTTGAGGGAACTGACATGTCCCAAACATGTAGGAAGGACCCCGGCAGGATTTGGGCTTGGAGCCTTCAAAAACCACAAATCATACCTACTTTCGGCTGTTTGGATCACGGGAGTATATTCCTACAAAAAACTCTTAACAAGCTGCTACACAGCGAACAGGCCCGCCCTAACCCTCCAACATTTGATTCCCACGTGGCCCCCGTCTTAACTCCCTGTAAAGGTCGTTCCTAGTCCCCTCAACACAACCCTAAACCCTAAACCCTTACCCCAACACAACCACACACACCCTAAACCCTACCCAGAGCCTCCTACCACTGTCCTAGTGGGTAATATTTTGCAAGCTAGAAGCCCTTACCGCCCTTCCCAAACATGCATAACACGCCCAAAAAGAACTTTGTAGAAGCCACGGTGTAGTCCAAAGCTATTACAAAAGCCCTAAACCCCCAACCCTAAACCCTAAACTGTCCGAAACCCTAACATAAGAACCCTAGACTGTGCTACAGTTTAGGGTACCTGAACCCTTTACGGTACCTCAACCCAAGCGCCGCTTTGTAGGGCTGTGTCCTCTTCCCCAAAAAGGCCCACAAAGAGTGTTCGGCCTACATGCTAGTTTCGGAGGCGGGCATATTTGTGCAGAAAAATGCCAACATTGATAACTGAGAAGCAATAAAAGCAAAGCTCACACCCAAACACCAAAGACAAAAAAACTTTAAACCCTACATTTCGAACCCGGCCTCTAAATCAATAAGCCCGCAAACCCCCAAACTCCAAACCCTAAACTCTAAACGCTCAACTCTAAACCCTGAACTCTAAACTCTAAATCCTTAAACCCTAAAACCCAGACCTGAAACCCCAAATCCTTAAACCTCTAAACCCCTAAAGCCTGAACCGCTCAGCCCGTATCCATGCCCAGATTTGGCACTCCCTAACCCTCAACCCGAACGGTAAACTCTCAGTCCTACACCCCTGAACTCATATACTGGGTTGGCCCCTAGAACCCTTTGAAAAATATTAGTATATAGGGTCCCTTATTAAACCCAGTAGGGAAAATATTAAATTATCCCAGGGGCCTACCCATTATAGTCCCAAACCCCTGAACGCAGATTCCTGCAACGCAGCATTAAGGAGGGAGTCGACAGAGTTGGTCCCGTCGTCCCACTGCCGGGCGGAGCTCGCAGCTCCCAAATGCAGCCCGGCGGGGCTTGTGCAGTTGTTGCGGGCACTCCGCCACGTCTGCCCGCTGCCTGTTCCTCAAAGCTCCACGCGCTGCTGGTCGGAGCTACGTCGGTGTGCTCGGCTGTTGGCCACATAAGCGGCCTTGCCAGGCCCGGTAGAGACTGGGGGACGTGTTTTGCCGCTCTGGTTCAGGACCATGCACTTCATCCAACACATCTACTAGAACTTTCCGTACCTGGGCAGATGGCACGTCACTGGCCTAGTTTGCAGTCGAACCAGATGCAGCTTTCTTTCTATTAGCAGATTCGGATTCGCCAAGAAGCTAAACTCAGAATGATTATCGCACCGTCACAGGGATTGCATCATATTCCTCTATTCCGTACTAAACACAAGTTAGGGTTGTGTCCTCTATTGCGCGCATTTTATGACCTAAGAAAGGTTTCTGTGCGGTCCAGGTAGGGTTTGAGTCATCAGGTGGATACCCTTACTTCAGGCTTATGTAAGGCTTAAAGGAGACTAGGAGGTATATGCGGGCTACGTACGGCAAGACTTGTACAGGCATGTTCAATTTTGGGCCATTTTTGGTACTACGCCTTTATAAATCACCATTTAGGGTGAGGTCAGGTGAGATCACTTTGAACTGTCGAAGTACTAGGATGTAAACACCGTAAACCCCGAACCTTTAACTCCAAGCCCTTAACCCCAAACCCTAGGGTCTTGGTTGCCGGCGCCCTGCCGGCGCAGAGGCGGAAGCGATTCGGCCCAGTCGCTCTGGAACCTGAAACATGTAGGGTTGATTCGTACCTTCAGGACTACAGTATCATTACAGGCTGTATAGGGTCTGGGAGATGCGGTAAGTAGGTTGATGCTGGTGATAAATAGGGCTTTTGTATGGCTTGCAGGCTTACAGGGTTATAACTTCACTTGCTAAGTCCCTTGCCCCTGCAGTTAGGCCAGAAGCCCTACAACCCCACGAAGGATCCCCTTCAAAGGAGACTACAGAAGAAACCGATGGTTCTTAGGGGGTCTGTGCCATATGGGGTTGTCAGGGGATCGACTTGAGTATGTGCAGCACTTGGCAGTGCATTGGCTGCAGCACATATGGACCATTGTGGTGGCCCTTGTAGATTATACACGTTTGAGGGATCAGCGTGCAGGGCGCAGAGGTTACTTCACAGGTAGGATACGAAGGGGTGAAAAGTTATGAGCAGGCCACACCTAAAGAGGGGAGTCCTAGCCCCACCTTTAACGTTCTTGAAAGTGTCATGGGTGGGATAGTCACGTGATAGTCACAGGGTCCAAATTTCGGGGGTTGGGGTTACCAAAGCCATTTATTAAAATAGGGCGCTAGTAGTGTTGAGAGGCGTGTAACTAAGAGACTCTTGACATGGGTTTGTATAAGGCCCCTGTACTGAACCTTAGACCTTATCGTTTTTTTTCTACTCCTTATCGGTTTACAGTGTTCGGGGGCTCCTTTAACCTTATCGCTACTTACTCCTTATGATTGTCGTTTACAAGTCAAACTCTATCTGGGAACACTCATGGCAAAATGTAGAGAAGCCGGGATATTACACAACCCCAAAATGGGGAATCAAAAGGGTCCCATTGAAGGGTACAGATTGCAGAAACCTGAAGAAATGAGAATATCATCCTATTACCCAATGTGACGGGAAAGCGCGACTGCGGAACCACGCCCCGGTGAACTGGGGCATGCACCGGGTATGCGCCGGGTACGCCGGG
>CAJNIZ010035213.1:31854-36854 GCA_905231905.1 Symbiodinium pilosum
GTTGAGTCATAGGATCCTGGAATCCTGGCTACATGGTTCTGCATCTGATTCTAAGCCAAATAAATTCCAATTAAAGTTTATCAGATTTAATGGGGGAATCTTGGATGAAATACGTTCATATGGGAATCCTGGAGTCGTGGATTGCTGGTTTTGGACGTGGTCCTGGTTCAGAAAGCACTTATTCAATTCAATCCAATTTGATTTAATACGAAAGTCGTGGAATCCTAGATTCCTGGTTGTGGAATGGTTTCTGGTCTACATAATTCCCTTGTATAGAATCAATTAGATCTAATACAGAAATCCGGAATTGAACATATGAATATTGGAATCCTGGAGTCCTGAACTACTGATTTTGGATGTGGTCCTGCTTCATATAAATCCCTTACTAATTCAATTAGATCTAATATGAACATCATGGAATCCTACATTCTTGGTTTTGGAATGGATTCTGGTTCATTTGAATCCCTTATAACATTTGATTAGAATTAGTACGAAAATCCTGTAATACTGGATGATTGTTTGAATAAAGCCTCTATATAAAACTAATTAGATGAATACCAAAGTTTTGGAATCCTTAACGTATAGTGATCATCTTCTGAGGCCACTTCTCTGTTGGACGGACCAAAAACTAAGGAAAACCAAAAAAACAAACAAAACCAACTTTTGGGGTAACTATGGTGGCTGCTGAAAAAGTTAGTGTTTTTTTGGTTTTCCTAGAAAAAAGTTTGTTTTGCAAAGAAAAACCAACTTTTCCTGAGGAAAAACTCGGTTTTTCTAAGGCCTGAGCTCCAAAAACCAACGTTTTCCTAGAAAAATGTTGTTTTTTGCAATGCATTGCCTTTAATTTGTTCTGGAAAACCACCTTTTTCCTAGGAAAACGTTGTTTTTTTGAGCTCAGGCCTTTGAAAAACCAACTTTTTCCTGGGAAAAACCAAAAAACATTCTTTTCAGCAGCCACTGTAGTTACCCAAAAAGTTGGTTTTGTTGTTTTTTTGGTTTTGGTGCTTTCTGTGCTTTCTGTATTTCCTTTCTATTTTCCATTTCATTTAATAGGGGAATTAAATAAACCAGAAGCCACTCTTCATATACATCCCTAATTAATTTCAATTGGATCTAATACGATAATCGAGGAATCTTAGATTCCTGGCTTTGGAATGGATTCTGATTCATTTAAATCCAATTTAATATGATCCAATCCGAAAATGGGGAGTGTCCAAAATCCGATCATGCGAAAATGCTTGTTTTTATCGGTATTTACAGTGTTTTCAGGGGGTCGGTGGATCATGGGGGGGGTGTGTCCATATATATATATATATAGAGTAATTAATAGGGTTCTCCCTAAACCCTGAATCCTAAACACTCAACCCTCCCTAAACCCTAAACCCTAAACTGCAACCCAGGTTCTTTACGACCTACTCCCATCGCACAGGGCGAGGTATTGTCTGGGAGGTGCGACTGACCAAGATTGCGCAGCAGCACCTTTGGGTCCAAAAAGAGGGCTGTTGTTAAGGAACTTAAGTGGTTTGGGGTTTAGGGTTAAGGCAACGCAACATGGGGCATATGGTGAATAATACGTAGGGTTTCCTTGTTATAGTAGCTTAATTTGAATTTAAGTTCCTTAGCAGCAACCCAGAAGAGGGTGCGAGGGTGTTGCTCTGTGAGCTGTTGAGAGCGAAAGGAGATGTTTTTACACGTGGCGCTACAGGTACTCTAGCTAGCTAGGCTCAATGAAACATAGCTGTCCGAAGTATAGTCCCGTTTTGAAGCCATCCATGAGCCTTCATGCAGGTTGGCTTTAAAAGTTCAGTACCCTAAGCACTTTGGTGCACTCAGCGCTTCTGGACTTGGGCTTACCAGCAAAGGCCACCCCCAAACCGTAATTGTCAGCGTAGGCATGCAAGCCAATTGAAGGAAGGGTTATCAAAATTCTCATATGACGCCGGGCAGGAGTTTTCCCCGTTTCGCTCTTCTGGTTAGGTTTGGCCCACGGATCTCTCAAGTTAATGGCGGTTGCAACATCGCCACAGTAAGCATTTTAGCGTAGTCTAAACTCCTCAAAGGGAGTTATAATTACAAGGGATGATAAAGGGGACTACTATAGGGGTTATTGAGGGGGATACTAGGAGTTCAAATTATGGCTCAGTGATGGTTTTCCAGTTGTACTTCGCCGTTGTGGGAGAGGCTACATGGATGTGACTCTCGGCCTTCATGCAAGGCAGCCTCGCAGAGGAAAAGGTGCTTACACTTATAGTGGGTTCAGGGTTTAGGGCAATAACAAGGGGATGGAGGGTGTTTTCTCTCTCAAATTATAAAGAAACAAATGGAAAAGACAATGGAAAGAAATGCAAAAGGGGATGCACTCTGCATCTATGCCGGACATCCTTTAGCCAGTTTGTACCCCTCCCCCCCCCACGCACGTGCCACAGCAGCCCCGATAAAAGGTGTGCGGGGGATAGACTTTAACATCAGCGGGTGGGGGCGTTCCGTGTCCCATCTTGCTGGGGTGGGGCTTACAACCCGGAAGCCTGAAGCTTTATCCCCGAATTTGCTCAAACCCTAAACCTTGAACCCTCGCCTAAGTAATCTCAGCCCAGCCTAGAATCCTAGAATCACATGAAATCTAAAGGCCCATAGCTGAAATGGGCCCCAAGGTCTAGAGCTTGGGGGGGCCTTTGCTCTTGATAGGTTTTCTGACCTCTAACCCTAAACCCTAAGGTACTGCAGTTGGAAGAGGGCCCGCAAAAAAAAAAGAGCTAAGGTACTTACGGACCTGGTTTGCTCTGGACCTACTCACGGTCATCCCCTTCGACATGATCGGACTCTTCATGGGGGCGCACGCTGCTCCCCTGATAGTATTGATAGTAATAAGACAACAATAGCAATACTAGTGTATAAAAAATAGCAATAGAATAGTACTATAATGGGAAAATAGTTTGCGCGTTCCGGTGGTGGGACCGCGAGCTTTGCGAGCACGGGTCGATAAATCTCGGGTTCATTGGCGGGAAAAAAGAAGAGGTAGATGGATTTCCACCTTGTACCTAAACCGCAAGTCAAGATGGTACTAAAGGCTTACGGTTCATGGGGTCTGTCCAGGCTTCCGTTCGGCTTGCGATTTTGCTAGAGCCATTCGTCAAACGCTGGGCCCATGTGGGGAAGGCCCGGGATTTTTGCAGCACGCGCCCTACTTCTATACATTACTGTTATATGACTATTACTGCTATTGTTAGTATTTCTGGAGAGTGGAACGCTCTTGTGGCCCCAGTTTTGTCGGGTTTTCAATTATGTTCAACTAATTTAGAGTGCCTTGCTGTATTTTGCTATTACTACCACTAGTAGTAGTAGCAGTAGTAGTAGTAGTAGTACTACTACTACTACGACGACGACGACGACTACTACTACTACGACGAATACTATGATTACTCGTATTTTTACTATTATTATTCTTAACCTGAATGTCATGGTTACAAGAGGCGTAGCCTTGATTGATGGCGTCGTGCCGCTCGCCCCAAATTGCACGAAACAAGAGGGACTACACTGGTAGTACTACCAGCAGTGGAGTGTCCAAGATTCTAGATCGATATGGTTCGGGACCCTAAACCTTAAACCGACTGTGCACTTACACAAGCTTTTGAAGTTGGATCACGTGGATCATTGAATTTTGACTAGTAGAGCCGTCGGATGGGGTGCAGCCTAAGGGTTGCACGCGCAGAGCTGCACAAACATTGCACATAGCTGGGTCATTGTTGAAAAAATGCTTTGTACTCCGCTGAAACCCAACAAGTCATTGATGCCGTATAGTTTTGGAGAAGGAAACATATGGTTCTTCGACGAGTAGTAGATGCATGAACCCAAGACCGTTGCGAAGGACCAAAGTCGCAGTCATCAAGACCCCCACCTCTTGCAATGTAGGGCATATAGTCCCCCTGCAGTAGATATAGATTAAGTAGATAGAATATGGCTTTGAATACATTTTTAATATATAGATCCCTATATACCCCATGTTCTATCTACTGAAAGGGGACTATAGCCAAAAATGGAAGAGGCATTGGGGCGTATTCATCTCCATGTGTGTAGGAAGATGGTGCCGGGGGAGGGGGCTTCTAGCCACGCCTGTCGAACTTGCGATCCATGTTTCCTGCGAAGAGGCCTCAGCAATCGGATGAAGTAAATCACACCCCTCCCCCAGTAACCATGTTCTTTTCATCTCTTCATTCCCTGCTAACCAGAGGGAAGTAAAATCACCCCCATGTCACCCAGTTTCGATTCATTTTCAATGTCATTCTTCAGTTCTTGCGGTTGTATCCACATACACCCCTATCAAATCCCTTTCTGCCCCTAAACCCTAAACCTTGAACCCTAAACACCTAAACCCTAAACCCCTAAAAACCTGAAGCCTAACCCCTAAACCCTGAACTCTAAACCACATATGGGTGGTTGTCAAAATTATGGTCCCTTTTTGGATCCTTCTTATAGTACGGCACCTAATATCTGGGATACCCAAAAAGGGACCATAATTTTAACAACCACCCATATAACCCTGTATTAAATCCTATGTAACCTATATAACCCATTTAGTCGTTTCCATTGTCTTTTCCATTATCCCTATATAACCACCTAATTTTGACCTTAAATCCTAAACCCTAAATCCTAAACCCTAAACCCTGAACCCTAAACCCCCATATATCGATACACTAAGGGCTTTTTGGACCTCAAGGTCATTAAGGCAAGATCTCGCTGACGGGTTCAGGGAATAAACCTTTCCCGGCGCTCCGAGTCTTAGGGTTTAGGGTTTATAGGGCTTGGGGTTTAGGGTTTTAGGCTTTAGGGTTTGGGTTTTGGAGTTCAAGGGTTGGGTATTGGAGTTTAAGGTTTGGAGTTTAGGGTTCCGGGCCCTGCCCCACCCGGGAAGTCTGTACAGTAATAGGGCTCATATTCGGGCTTGATATCTTCACATGGCAATTACAATCTAGCTGTGATTAGGTGTTTGTAGTACCCAATCT
>CAJNIZ010035213.1:41854-55255 GCA_905231905.1 Symbiodinium pilosum
TAGACCGTGTGAACAGCACCCGCTTTTACTGAACACTGCCGATTGCCAAGCCATCCCGTTTGGATCCAGAGAGCCCAGTGTAGGTAATACGCGGTTTAGGGTTTAGGGCTTAGGGTTGATACTAAAAATCCTGCATGACCTTAGGACATTATAGTACCATCATTCCCAACGTATAAGTTGAGGTACTTAGGCTCATGCAGGATTTTTAGTATTCACCACATGTGTAGACTTCAGGGCTTAATGTAGGCATGATTTCTATACTTGGATCCCTATCTAGCCGCTGTCTAACGCCAGTTTCAGCTTTCATGTTCGATGCTCTTTTCCATTTGATTCTCAATTTTTGGTATCATTTGCATACTTGGACCTCTAGGGATGGAGATCTTAAAGTTCAGGGCGGTAGAAGTCACGATGTCAGTGACAGCACTGGCTCAGGCAAAGATGAAGCCCGGCTATTGTTTGCTAGGTCCTAGGTTCTCCAGTAACCCCATAAGAATCAGGGTACCCCTTTTCCTCCTGTTCTGCTTTGATAAGGGGACCCCTAAACAGAAATGAAAAGGGGTTACTGGGACCTAGTTTGTGATAACTTTGAGCGATGGGCAGCATGATGACAGAGTGACATGAAAGTTATGGTTGGCGTAAGTATTTGGTAGCATCCTGTAAACAGGAACACCCAAACATAGACGCCAATATACTATAATCCTTATTATACCCTAAACCCTAAACCCTATAATCCTTACCCCTATGACTGGGAAACCTTGATCCATATGGACCCCTGCACAAACCCAGTTTCCATTTCTCTTCCTTATATTCTCCGTTAGTATTGGGGATACATATAACCCTAAGGGTTTAGGGAATAGGCTAAACCCTAAACACAGAAACAAACCCTAAACCCTGAAACTAGAAACAAACCCTAAACTCCAATCTTTGGAAACCACATTTGAACAATCATAAAGGCGCTGACAGCTACTACCCTTACGAATGACAATCTGAATCACAAAACCGTAAACCCTAATCAGGTTTAGGGTTAGGGCCCTGTATTAGACACGAATCGCAACCTCAGATCCCAACGTCAAACCCGGATAGCAAAAAACAGGCTTCTCAAAACCCGGATCCGCCATATATCCCCCAGTTCTACTAACAATCCCTGCTACGAGGACTTCAAACAAGGGTCCAACAATTTCAGACAGCTTCATACAATGGTCCATCATCTCGGTCCACGGTGGAAGCCACTCCAAGCAATCTTCGAGATTGTTCCAAGCTTCCCACATGCATAACACAACCTGCAGCCTGTGTCCCGAAACCTCAGACCGTCCACCAAAACCCTAAACGTTACAGATTTAGAGCAGTAACAGCTTTAGATACAGCTTTAGAACGCGATAAGCAATGCCAACAAAAAATGAAACACTCAAAAACATAGTTGGTTCAATGCATCGCGCAATCCTCAGGCTCTACATGATCCCAGTCCAGGGGAGCAGACTCCATAGGACGAGTTTAGGGTTTAGGGCTTAGGGTTTAGTGTGGGTTTCTCGAAGTTCGGGCTCCTACAGATACAAAGAGTCCACGCATAGTTGGGAGTACATAGCGGGGCCCGAATTTCTGCAAGCTCCGAAGGGCGAGGGCACATCTGAAAATGTGGGAGGTTGGGGGACCCTGGAGGCTCCTGACTTGTCGAGGAACCTCCCGGCAGCTATAGCGCAGCCAAGCTTCATGTGCGGATTTGTTTGAAGAATGGGGGTGAAGTACCTGGTCGATGCTTGGTATGTATATTATAGAATTCTAAAAGTGACTATGGGGGGATATGGGTTATAAGCTTGTTACAACTCGAGCGTCTTTTTACCTAGGCATTTTTCCGGGGGGTTCCGAAACTGGGAAGGCTTTCGGACCCCTGGGATATATAAGGGCTTGCAAGAAGTAATGATCCCTTCTGGGATGCACTACAACAAGAACATTTGCGGGGTTGGGGTTCTAAAGGTGAAGGCCATGGGCTCCTAGTATTTTCCCTTATCCTAGTATATACCCGCTATACAATGTACGTGTAGCCAATGTCCCTAACTCCTAAACCCTCAATGCCTTAAACCCTTAAACCCTAAACCCTATTGCCCTAAAACCTGAACCCTAAAATCTACATGCCTTCAACACTAGAGCCTAAGCCTTGGACAGCTCGGGCGAAATATCTTGGAGAGACCAATGCCATGGTAACTCATGGGATGTCCAGGGATCCAATTATACATATATTGCCTAGATTGGGAGTTTAAGTTCAGGGGTTTAGGGTTTAGGGTCTAGGATATTACCTGATGCTGGAGAACAAAGAGGGAAATGAAGTTGAAGCGGAGTCTATACTGGGGACTATAAGGATAATAGTTGCCAGTATTGCGGACCCAGATAATGGAGATGCTGAGACGAACGCCTTCGGAATCCTGAAATGGGTGCCTGATAAAATCTGTTTGCTATCTCCACATAATTAGGGTAGATAGGAGTTGAGTTTAGACACTAGATATATTCACTCCTAAAAAACCGTTTATATATACACACACACACACCAACAAACCATGCTAAAACCTGTCCTAGAATACCTGAGGGCCCCACACATTGACAAACCCCATTGCTAGGTTTGGGCGACCATTACTGTAGGATGTCTTGCGCCTCAGTGTGAATCTGCGCACGGCAAGTAATGGTCAAGAGGTCTGGAAGCACAGCTGTGCTCAAAATCCACAAATCCACTTCTAACCAAACTCGGGGCACTAAGGAACACATGACTGCATCATAACTCCAATAGAGTAGCCTTTTGTGGTGGTTGAACCAAACCAAATAAGAATATATTCTGTATGCGTAGGAGATTACATTACTCTATATTGGGTGCCATAGTATCCCAAATGAAATTAAGGGATTACAATAGTACCCCCCCCAAAAGTACCCCCCCAGATTTAGGACCCTATTAGGCCTTGCTAAGCCCAATATAGTCCTTATTAACTCCTTGAACCCAGGGGTGGTACCTTTGGGGGGGGGGGTACTATTGCAATCCATTAAAAATGCAACTCAATAGAGTTGAAGTTGGGTCATAAATACCCTGCGCAGCCAGGGACCAATAGTCTGCCATTTTTTTTCTGGCTACTCGCTGCCTAGATTGTCCAGTGCTTTTAGAGGACGCACCCTAAACCCTAAACCTAAACCCTGGGTTTAGGTTAGGGTTTTTGGTTCAGGGACTCAACTCAAACCCCCAGCCCAGAAACCTATAATAAGCCCTAGACCGTTCATGGTTTAGGGTTTAGGGTGAGCAAAAAATATTACCACTGCTACGCGCTGAGAACATGAACATTTCCGACCTTGGCTACTCTAGTTACAATATCCAGACCCATGCGCTCAATCCCAAACCCTACTTGGTGGGCGCGACGTAAGCAAGTAGATTAACATCACCCTAAACCCTAAACCCTAGGGTTAACTGGGGTCATTGTAGGGCTCCTGGAGTTGCAAGTATACTTACTTACTGACTGCTCCTGACTCTTTAAGTAGACCCATGTCGAAAACAACCTAAACCCCGAAACCCTAAACCCTGAACCCTGAACCCTAAACCCAAGTAGGCCGGGGCACAAGTTGGAAGACAGAGTGAGGATCCTCGGAAGAAAGAAAAATGAGGCAACCAGGGCCAGTATTTGTACAAGTAATTAGGCTATGGTTTAAGGCTTAGGGTTACGGGCTTTGGGTTTAGGATTTAGGGTTACCCTAGGGCTCCTCATAGCACAATGCAGATACTAATTATAGGCATTGGGGTGCAATGGAAGTATTATTTATAGACATGAAGCTCCAGGGTTAGGCGATGGTTTAAGGCTTAGGGTTAAGGCCTTAGATCTTGAGGAGCCCTTAAGAAGGAAGGACTCCTGCAAACAGTGGTCTAAAGAAGTTGCAGGGTTCTTGCTTAGAGGGTCTCCCCCGTTTCGGGGTCCCATGGGGATCTTTTGGCAGCTTGCTCCTTAAATTCATGTGCCCTGGGCCTTTGTGGGCATTTCTCAGACGGTTTCAGGGTTTCCCTAAGGGTCCAAGGACCCAAATAATACGGTTTTAGGGCCCAAATACTATACTCTTTATGGTATTTGGGCCCTAACATCCTAATATTTGGGTCCTTGGACCCTTAGGGTTTAGTAGTACCCTAGACCCATAAACCCTAAACTCCATGACAAATCATTAGAGGGGCGCTCCAGCATGGAGTTCACTACTCTTTCGTCCAGGCATATACCACCAAACAAGAAAAACCCAGTATCTAGACCCTCCTCCTACCCTCTATTAGGGCCTAAGTACCTGGACCATATATCCCCAATTAAGGGTACAAGGATGTTTCCATAATTGGGAGGCGCCACCTCGCTCTGGGTGTCCTAAGCTATATGAGCTATAGTCTAAACTCCTAATATCCCCCCTAGTAAGCCCTGTAGTAGTTCCCTATATAATCCCCTAAATAACCCCCCTTAAGGAGTTGAGACTATAGCTCGTATTGTCAACTGCAGATGCAGAAGTTTCTCAAAATGCCGGCGGGATGGAGCTTAGGGACCTCTACGGCATATAGGGATTGCAAGGCGAGTGGTATTGGTATTATGTTAGGAGGACCCCCCACCCTGTAATAGTGGTATAATAGGAATATAAGAGGACCCTTATCTAATCCCATTATCCCTTATAGTCACTATTACTGGGTGGGGGGTCCACCTAACTATTATCACTACTAGCATTACCATAGCCTCTGAAGCCCCACCATCCCTTCTCAAAGCAGGTGCTCGTGTAACCAAGGCATGGGAAATCTCTTGCGGTGCAACGGTTAAAGGTCAAATGAGGCAGCTGTTACTGCGATGGCGGCTGCTGCTGCTGCGGCGGCGACGACTAGTACTGTTACTTCCACTAACAATACTATCGCTATTACTATTGCTCTTACTATTACAGTCTACCTGCTGTCACACACACATAATCACAAATATGTTCTACGTAGACAGAAGCAGAACTTCACAAGGTTGCCAGTTTTGTTGTTTTTCGTCCTCTCACGTGGACACCAAATATGAAAATACATGTACTTTGTTATAGCTCATAACAAACACCCTGAATCCTAAACCTCAAACACTACCATGACAAAAGCCCTAAACCCTGACTCCTAAACCCTACCACACACAATCCCTAAACCCGGCACCCTTCCATAATCAAAGCCCTACCACGTGTCCGGAGCCTGCCATCACGTATAACCACAACCCCAAACCCCAAATCCTAAACCATAAACCCTGAACCCACAATATAGCAATTTTCGGTTTCTTGTCATCTGCCGGGCCCTGGACCCTAGTTCCTGTTGTGTTCCCTTACTCCACTCCCTACTAACACATGACCCATAGTCCGAACTCCAAGTATCTGCATTGATAAGCACTATAATGCTCCCTGCTATATATAAGCTCTATATAGCCACCGCTTTGCGGAGTTTACCCTAACCCCCTTTAAGGAATTCAGACCCTAAACCCTAAACCCTATATAACACCCCTTTCAGGCGTTTAGACAAAAGTACACATGGGTGGTTGTCAAAATGATGGTCCCTTTTTGGGTGCCCTAAATAGTAGGTGCAATATTGTACTAGGGATCCCAAAAAAGGACCATAACCCTAAACCCTAAACCCAAAACCCTGACAAATGGACACTAAGTTCGCAGCCGGGGCTGGCTGAGGGAGGTGGAGAGGTCCGAACAACCTCGGACGCGAAGACAGGGGGTTTAGGGTTCAGGGCTTACAGGATTTAGGGTTAAGGCTTCAGGGCTTTCAGGGTTGAGGGTTTAGCGTTAAGGGTTTAGGGCTTACTGGGTTTAGGGTTTAGGGGGTTTAGGAATTTCAGGATTCAGAGGCCTAAGCCCTAAAACCTCAAAACCGTATTTGAGAGTTTAGGGTGCGAGGGTCTGTGGGTGCAGAGACTTGATCGTCGTGTTTTGGGATTTGAAATGAAGGTTTCTGGCTTGCGCAAACCTTGCGAACATGCAATTCCGTGGGTGGAAGAGGAGGTCTAAACTTAGGTTCCCCAGTAAACTCTTAAATAATGAGAGTACCCTTTCTCTTGATGTTCAGATCTCATAGGAAGAACCCCAAAAAAGGGGAAAAAGGTACCACTAGCTTGCCCTAAACCCTAAACCCTAAAACCCTTAAACCCTTAAACCCTTAAACCCTAAATCCTAAACCGAAGAGCCGAAACCTAAGCCTGCCTGGGTTCAGGCAGGGGCTCAAGGTTTAAAGGTTAAGTACTACCGGGGTACCTAGTCTAAATAATTGTATTGGGGACAAGGCTTTGGCTTGGAGAGTTGTGCTTTTAGGCGGGTTTAGGGTTTAGGTGTTTAGGTTTGAAGTGGCTTAGGGGTTCGGGGTTTAGGGGTTGAAGGTTTAGGGGTGTAGGTAGTCCTATGCTTCTTAGGAAAAGCCAGTACGGAATGCAAAAGAAAGTGTAAGCTGATACGTTGTGGGTTTTACTCGGGGGTGCTAGAGCTGTCAAGCCGGGGTAGGCACTTCTCACAGGCGCCACTGTGGGCTCGTAGACCCTAAATTCCCTATTGGGACGGACCCTGAATCCTAAACTAATACAGCTCAACCAATAAGGCTTGATGAGGGGTACTTTTATCCAGTCAAACGATCGACAAGCATGACCATCATACTGGTGACGGTTGAAGTTAACACCCTGATTACCGCGTGATTACCGCGAGCCAAGCCACTTTGCCACGAAGGGTTTAGCATCAAGGGAGTATACTCTCTTCCCCAATAACTAGGGCTAAAAAGTTTGAACTTTACTATCGAGACCCAAAAAGGAAGCCCAAAACGTTTAAAGTTTTTCCATTGGCTACGTAAGTATAGGGTTCGGCGGGTCTAGGGATCTGGGTAGCGGGTTTATAGGGTGTAGGGTTCAGGGTTTAGGGTTTTGGGTTTAGGGTGTATGGGGCTTCCTCTTACTTTCTTCGAGAAATGGCCCCACCGTACAAACCAACACCCTAGTAAGCTTTGCAGTAGCTGTACATGGCTACTTGCCAGGATACGGTTAATACACATCATCCTGCACAACCTAAATACCAGAACTGTTGAGGAGTATGGCACTATTTAGTATCCTACAAGGGCGTGCAGGATGTTTAGTATTAACAGCACCCCTGCACATGTCTGTATAATCCTTGGCTAGGCACGCCCGAAAGGAATCAGCACAGTCCCAAGCGGTCCATGTAGCTGGCAGCTATATAATGGTTACTCGGGCCCCAAAATAGTCACATCAGAACCCATTTGAGCGCTAAGTATCTCAATCCCTACATGGACCCTTTAAAAACAGATGATATACCTGCATTACCACATAAATGCACAAAAAGCCAGCATTCTCCAAATTAGCTTTGGTGTTTTTGGTTTGGGGTTCAAGGACTTTCTGGGAACATTTTCCTCTTAATGTATCCCATAAGCACCTAAATCCTCAGTCTAGAGACCCCCAAAAAGGCGCTTCCTCATTCTTGGAAGCCCAAAACCCCTAAAACATGCGTCCTAAACCCTGCTCGTCCCTAGATAACCCTAGGGATCCATGTACACAAATATTACCTACATTGAGTCCTAAAGTCTGTAAATATTACCTACATTGGGCTATTTGGATCCTTAGGGTAACCGTGGAAACTGTTGGGGCCGCGAATTGTTGCGAACGACCAAGGTCTCAGGCAAGCGCCTAGCAACTCCAACATGCTGGCCTGGGGCTAGGGTTTAGGGTTTAGGATTTAGGGTTTAGGGTTTAGGGTTGGGGCACAACATGATTTGGGGTTCAAGGGTTCCGGGGTTTGTGTCCCTTTTTGGGAGGTTAGTTAGACGTGTACGCAATATGATATTCCTTCTTGGGTCTTCGTAATGTACAAGTTACTCAGAGAATCACATCCAACCATGGCCCAGCTATGCATGATGCTACCTACAGGTCATGGACCCTAAAGAAGCAAAAATGATTGTGCTCTTTTGGAAGAGTTCCCGGATGTAGGTTTTAGGGGCTAGGGCCTAGGGTTTAGTCTGTATGGGGCCTGTGCTAATGGCAGGGTAAATGCCTTGGTCAAAAACATCTACTGGAGTTGTGCAGGCGTCCGTCTAAGTGGAGTAGGTTTGTGGTGATTTGCCCTAAGATCATACGAGGAGTACGTATTATGTAGGTGAATACTGTTGGCAGTTGTTCTGGCTTCTACGTTCACTAGTTCACAAACCCTAAACCCCAAAACCTGTAGTAGTTTCCATTTTCTTCTCCAGTATCCCTATATAACCCCTATCATAGTTCCCTATATATATCCTATCGCACCTAGACCCTAAAACCTATAGTAGTTTCCATGTTCTTTTCCATTATCCCTGTATAACCCCTATCATAGTGGCCTATGTATCCACCCCCCCTTAGAGCCTAAACTCTATAGTAGTTTCCATTTTCTTCTCCGTTATCGCTATATATATCCTTTACAAGCGTCCCCTACATATCCTATCCCCCCTAGACCATAAGCCCTACACCCTCTGGGCCGCTTGTTCCTTCTTCTTACCCTAGGGCTCCAAATAGCCCAACGTGGGTCATACTGTTGATACTACAACTCCTGCATGACCTTTATATATTACAGGACCATAACTCCCACGGTATGAGGTAGTTAGGGTCATGCAGGTTCTTAAGTATCCACCGTATTTATTGACTTTGGGGCCCAATGTAGGCATTTTCTGTAGACATGGAGCCCTAGGGTTACGGATGCACGGAACAGCAGCCGTTGCCTGTGCATTGGTTCTGCAGTTTGGCGGCTTTTTTATTTGCGTCTACATTGCGGTGCGCATATTTATGCGCACGTATGTATCTACATTCGGCATTTAGGGCGTAGGGTGTGTCTGTGTATATGTATATGTTGCATCTAGTTATGGCTTGGTATGGGCTTAGTTAGGGCGTACAATATATATATATATACACACATAATTCTATGTTTAACGGCAGGGTCTTTGCTTGTGGTTTCCTAACTGGACACCCATCGCTTACACCCACCAGTATTCCTGAGGAACCCTGTATACATCCACCAATGAACTGTTACGAAAACTTGCATCGCGATAGCTGCAGTTTCCGTGCTATTTTTTGGATAAGCCGCTTGTGAGAAGGATTTCAGTAAGTAGCAATCTTCAGGTAGCAATCTTCCGCCGTACTAGCGGTGGTGGCCACCAAAGTTTCAGCTGATCCCAAAAACCGAAACTCAAAAAGCCTAAACCATCGATCTTGCAAGACGTTGCTTCCTCCAGAATCATCCCCCTCGACCTTCAGGACCCAAAGCCCACGGCAAAGCATAAACCTATTGAATGCTCTTGTGAACTTCAGGGGTCCAGACGAGCATGCCGCTGTCCATCATGTGGAACAGGTACAGGCCTCTGACCTCAGGAACAGGGGTTATATGGGGGGTCAAAAATGGTCTTTAAAGGAGTACAGTAATACAGGACTTATACAGGGATGATATAGGCATTTCATGGGTTGTAGGAGGGTTACAGCGGGGTCATAGCTGTGTCATATGGCGGTCATACCGTTGAACATTCAGCAGCTCAAAATCTGAACAGAGGTAAAAGTTACCTAGAGTAATCAAGGGACCTATAAAGGTGGTACAGACGTTATGGATATGGGGAAGAGAAGGATATAAGCGATCAGGGCATACCTAGAGTAACAAATGTACCTATAAAGAAACGCCTAATGATCTTGCAGAAGAAGGAATCCCTGGCGTCTGTACATGGCCAGTCAATCTGCCAACGAGGTGAAAGGAAGTGGTGTGGTCATTCGCGGACAGCATATTTCCTACCAGCACAGTCGTAGACGGTGAAGGCATCCGCTCCCACGACCTGGTTCAAACTGAGAGCGGTCGGAAGCGATGCTCTAAACCCGAAACCCTAAACCCTAACCATAGGGTTTAGGGCCTAAACCCCCTGGATATGTTTGTACTGGAGCATCGAACGCACGTCTGACAATGAAGACATTTTGCGGCTATGACCTCAGAGCCTGCCCCGGCCAGGCCAAGATCTCTGGCGACATCCTCACTACGGTGCATAATAAAAATCGTGCATGACCCTAAGTACATGATATGTTGGGATTTTATAGGACTGTAAGATAGTATGGTGTATATTATATATTGGGATTTTACAGGACTATAATATAGTATGGTGTATATTATATATTGGGATCTTATAGGACTATAATATAGTAAGGTCATCATATCGTGGTATTTTAACGGACTACAATATAGTAATGTCATTATATCTTGGGATTTTAAAGGACTATAATGTAGTAAGGTCATGAGGGATTTTTAGTATCAACAGTAGGCGGGTGCCCCAGATTCTGGTGTAGACGCTTGAAAGCGCCTTCAATCTGGCTCTCGGGCGCAACGCGCCCGGTCCGAAAGATATCCCGGTGCTTAATCTAGGGAGTTTCTAGGGACAATGGAATAGAAAATGGAAACAACTATAATATATTGGGGTAATATAGGGGTTATATTGACGGATAATGGATAAGAAGTTGGAAGCTAGCCTGCCTGGTGATGTCTTCAAGGGCCTAGTTTGATCTAGGTCATGTGTCAATTGCGGAGTGCTTAGCAGGACAGCACAGCCTCCTCCCAATGACCATGTCAGTATTTAGCTGCCCTATTGAGGCCCACGGTCGCCCTCACCAACTTGATTGCCTGCTCAGCACTATGCGCCGCTTGTGCCGAAAAAGGAATTACTCATATCAGAGGTACTTTGAGTCCTTGAGGGAGCATCGGGATGTATGGAGCTCACCAGTAGATGATGTGGGATTCGCCCTAGAATGTTAAAGAAGCATGCTGCAAGCAGAACTACACCTGAGACCCTTCTCCTCACACCAACACTTGTGCCTTAATCCTGCAAACCCCCAACCCCTGAACCCTCAGTCGCATGAACCCTCAAGGCATAGTGTAGGACCTTCAGCCGTAAACACGCTGAACCCTGGGATTGATGGAACAAGTCCTGCATGACCCTAAGTATACTACAGCACCCTACGTGGAAAGGTTTCGGTACATGTACTCATGCAGAATTTGGTGGTTTCCAAAGCGGAGGGCACACCAATATAGACACCAATGTACGTACCATAATCCGACCTTCCTTGTAGGAAACACCCATTTCGTCCATCAACGGTTAGAAGCTCGAGGTCTATCCTAAACCCTTGACATCCCTTTACATCCCTACATGCCCCTGAGGGATTAGGGCTCAGGGCTTAAGAATTATGATCCCTATATCCCCCTTTATAGGTACCTTACATTGGTTACTCCAGGTAAGACCAACGCGTCCTGAGCACTTGGCGTCTGAACTCCTAAGGTCACCTGGTGCCTCAGCCAAGAGCTTGACACCTGCAGTTGAGGCTGAGGTAAGTTTAAGGCTTGGGGTTTAGGGTTTCTGGGGTTTAGGGGCTACTGGCCTGAATATCTTCAAGAGCGGAGAATCAAAAACATTCAAATGACATGGAAACCGTGCAGAGTATGCCGGAGCCGAACAAGTTCGAATGGAGGCATACTGTACTAAAGGTATACAGAGAATAAAAAGAGATACTCTTGACAACTATAAAGGCTTGTACGGTGCATGGTTTAGGATGTGGGAGTTAGGGGTTGAGGCCCTGAAGGTTTTGCGATTACGGTTTAGGGCCTTGAGGTTTTGGGCAATCTTGGGTTGAAACCCTAAACCCTTGAAACCTTAAACCCTAAACTCTAAACCCTTGAGACAAAGGCTTTCGAGATGAGGGTGTAGGACCTCGGAGCTTTGCATGTTTCTTCACCTCCATTGAGATATCCCGACAGCCTAAGCGCTAAACCCTGATCCCTCACATCCTAAACCCTAAACCCCAAACTCTAAACCTAAACCCCTAACCCAAAAACCCAAACCCCAAACCCTAAAACCCAAACCCTAAAACCCAAACCCCAACCCCTAAAACCCAAACCCTAAAACCCAAACCCCAAACCCCAAACCCTAAACTCCTAAAGCCCAAACCCTAAACCCACAGTGGTCTTGGCTTGATGGTCGTAATGTTTCTTGGTCCAGCTCCAAGGCTTCGAGTATGGCTTGATGAGTGGTAGGGTTCAGGGTTTAGGCTTTTTAGGGTTTAGGGTTCTAGGGTTGAGGATGTAGGGTTCAGGCTTTAGGGTTTAGGGTCTAGGGTTTAGGCTTTAGGGTTTAGGATTGAGGGTTTAGGGTTGAGGGTTTAGGGTGCCTACAAAGAGGAAGGCCCCTTTTGCAGAAGTCTCTATGATACTGTTCTCCCCGTAGCTCTATTGTCAAGATCTGCTTTTTCATAATCCCCTACCTGCAGGGATATCCTATGCCTAGTCAAAGTGACACCTAGCTCCTAAGGAGTCGACCGGATAAGGGTTCCAGTGTATGTGGGTCTACATTTGCGCCCTGTTTATGGAAACGACCGGCCAGGGGTTGCATGCTAACACTAGCAAAATGAAACAACATGAAACAACAGGTGTGGGGACTTAGGGCTAAACGGCTTAGGATCACAATGGGCAATGCCAACAATATTCGTACGGTGCGACGCACGAACCTCTTGGCATGCTAGAGTCCCACAACTTAAGAGAGTTTTCAGGTGGGTAGTTACCAGGTGGGTACCCTTACATAAGGCCTATGTAAGGCCTATATGGGGTCACTAGGATTGTATAAGGGCTATACAAGGCCTTCATGGGGGGAAAGTACCCACCTGGAACTTCATTAGAACAACAGCCCATGTCCTGAAACCCTAAACCCTAAACCCTAAAGCGAAGGCCCAAGAACTCAACCCGAGTCAAAGGCTCCTATGTAGTTCCGTGTTTGGTACAGAACTATCAGAACTCATTAATGAAAAAGAGGCATACAAAAAAAACACACACACACGGACAAAACAACTCCCACAAAATAGCTACATAAGAGCCCCCTGGGCAAACTTTAGCCTCATACGAGAGGTTTCAAGCACAGGGAACCCCTGCACCGACGTGACCCCTGCTCCAATCTGAGAGCGAAACCCCATGATGAAGCTCTTCATACTAAAGCTTATACTTCCACTCTATAAGCTGAAAACCCTTACCCCTACACTCAACAAACCGAAAAACAAAACCTCCAAACCCTATACACCGAAAAGCCCCATGCCCTAAACCCTACAAACTGATCACGCTGACCAGCAACCCCTATAAAGCGAGCGAAAATCTAACACCGATACACCCGATGAACCCTCTAAACCCTAAACCCTCAACCATCAACCCAAACCCTAACCCCCAAATCCTGTAGACCCGAAACCCTGCAAGACCTAAATCCTGAACTCCTGAATCCTAAACCGTGCATATCCCTATGTACCCTTGTATACCCCAGGTAGATCCCTAAACCCTAAACCCTAGACCCTAAGCCCCTAAACCCCTAAATCCTGAACC
>CAJNIZ010035213.1:55505-68847 GCA_905231905.1 Symbiodinium pilosum
GGGTTTTTGGTGTTTAGGGTTTATGGTTTAGGGTTCTTGGGGTTTAGTGTTTTTGGGGTTTAGGGTTTAGGGTTTGGTGTTTTGGCTTTAGACTAGAGGGCTTACTGTAGGGTTCGTGGTGTTAGGGTTTTAGTGTGGGTTGCACAACTACATTCCTCTGCACTACCACCCTACGGTTTTCGCTTGACATCATGCATGGGTAAAGGATTTGAAGATTGCGATCTAACCCTCAACCCACTTGAGTTGAGCGCCTAGGGCGTGTCCAACTGTTGGAGACTGCAGGTCAACAGGCTATGGGATAGTCTGCAACAAGCTGCCTTAGGTATCCCAGAGCTCTATGTAAGAGCTCCTATAGATCCACATACATTACACAAAAGCCCTGGCCTGAAACCCTGCATACTAAATCCCGCAACTGCACCCTAAGCCCTAGAGCCTGAGCCCACCCAGAAAGCCCAATGTGCCTCAATTAGGAAAATACCTTGAATCATATTAGGGATCCTAGTAGAATTTCAGGATTATTCCCTTATTAAGGAATATTGGGATTTCAGGGCATTGCCACTAATATCTCAACCTACATGGGAAGCCCTCAAAATGCGGCTCGTCTCTACTCCGATGTCTGATCATTGTTTCCGTTTTAACTAATCCTGATAAAGCCACACTAGATAGCATCCCCCTGTTATACCGGGCTTTACACAAAAACAAGTTGTGTAGCATCCCAGTGTTCATGTCATTACCCATTGGGAAACGTTCAAATGCTGCTCAGATGCTGAGCAGCGTCCGGCCCGTGATTCTAGCCAAGTTCAGCGCGGAGACCATGACCACCGCCTAGGGAACATGAAAGGTGAGGTAGGCTGGCTTTAGGGTTGATATAGGGTTTAGGGTTTAGGGTATTTATGGCATAGAGGGTCAGGGTTTAGACGCTACCGCGTAGGGAGCATGAAGGATGAAGAAGTGTTCAAAGTTTGGGGGGCTCAAGCGCTTCGCCCAGGGACTGAAATATGAGGTATGGTTTACCCTAGAAGCCCAGATACCTATATATTGGGTTCCTGTCCTTAAGTCCCTATATAAATTTACACTGTCTATAACCCAAGGACCTACTATATGGGTACCTGGGCTTCTAGGGTTAGGGTTTAGGAAGGCATACTAGCTACCGCCTAGCGAGCTTGAGAGATCAAGCAGGGTTTAGATCTTTGGGTCTATGTGAGCTATCGTCTAAACTCCCAGTATCCCCCTGAATATCCCCTATAGTAGTTCCCTATATAATCCCTTATATAACCCCCTTTTAGGAGTTTAGACTATAGCTCATGTGGCTTAGGAGCTGAGTGTCAAGTATCCGAAGCGTAGTCAACATTAGCCTCTCGGTTCATATCGAGCGTACAAGACGCCCCTTCGAAGGTTCAAGGTGACATGCTAGCAGGTAGGGAAACCCAGAGGGTCCATGTACCCAATAATTTAGCTTCCTTTCAAGGGGATATATAGGGGTATATAGGGATATATAGGGCTGTATAGGGGTATATAGGGTCTAGGGTCCAAGTGCCCAATAATTTGGTACTTGGGTTTTGGGCAATAGTAATTTTGGTACAGGTTTTGGGTAAGTATATGATTATTGGGTACTTGGACCTTTAGGGAAAGGATTAAGTAGGGTTTAGGAGCTATAGGGCGTCAATATCATCACACTTGCGTCAAGGTTGCACTCCCTCGTCTGTACTGGTGTTCCTATGGGGAATATTCAGTATGGGGAAGAGGTTACATTGCAAATGGCTCATGGTAATATGCCACAGACATAGTGCCTCTCCACCTACGAGAAATGCTTTGCGCCTGCGCACCTCCTATTTCCAACACATCGTCCTTGGGTTTTCCTCGATTTAAAATAACTAATGCCAATTGAGGGGAAACCCTTGGGGGGGGAAGGGAATCCATGCAACCCCAACCCTCCAAACACTACCCTTCAACACAATATCATGGGTTCCCCTGCTACCCCCCCATAATGTTCACCCTTAGTTCCTTAATTGACTGAAATGAGGGGGGAAGGGAATCCATGCAACCCCAACCCTCCAAACACTACCCTTCAACACAATATCATGGGTTCCCCTGCTACCCCCCCCATAATGTTCACCCTTAGTTCCTTAATTGACTGAAATGAGGCCTAGTTATCCATAAGTAACCCTAGTTAAGCGAGGAACCTAGGCGCTGTAGTTGGCAGGGGGGTAGCAGGAAGCCGCACAAAGAATCCTACAAAGAACATGGCCGACTTCAAACGGTGGCTATATCATGACATGAACCAAACCCTAAGCCCGAATAGTTTGAGGGCAGGCTAAGCGAGCTTATAAGATTCTCTACACCAAGCCCTAAAGCTTTACTTGGAGGTTCAGAACTCGGATTCGTAACCCAGTTATAACCATATTTGGGGACTTAGGGGGCTTACAAGTAAGTTAGAAGCGCAGGTATAACTGGATTGTAATTAATCTGAACCTCCAAGTAGACTTACCGCGCTTGAGGAAGAGTGGGAAGATGATGATTGGCGTGCTCATATGAGCCATAGTCGCAATTTGCCTAACATCCCCCTTAATAATCCATATAGTAGTCCCATACATAATCCCTTATATAACCCCCTTTAAGGAATTTAGATTTTGGCTCATTTGTAAGGTTCCACCGCCGTACTCTCAGCTAAGCCCCAGCGAGAACACCCAACTAACTTCAGACCCCAACCCACTAGGGTTTGGGGGTTTTAGGGTTTAGGGTTAGATGGAATATCACTGAGGGAGTCCCCCATAGTCCCTCATTATGCCACAAACCCTTAAACCTCAACCTAGCGCACCCCACCCCCAATTTCAAGAAGGCCCCCTAGGCCCTACGCCTGCGCAGCTAGAACCGCACTCAGAATCTCAGATTGGAGTTCAGGGTTTAATGTTTGGGTTTTAGGGGTCTCACCCCTTGAAACCCTATAAACCCTAAGCCCTATATTCAAAACCCTAAGGCCTAAACCACGTCCAAAAACCCTAAACCCCATGTGAGCCATAGTCTAAACTCCTAGTATCTCCCTTAGTAACCCCTATAGTAGTCTCCTATATAATCCCTTCTATAACCCCCTTTAAGGAGTTATAGCTCATTTAAACCAAGACCTCCGAAACTCAGGCAAGTGCTACATTGCCGAGACCAACCTGCGGATTGTAGCCTTGAATGCAGAGGTGCAGAATGTGGGAGGGTTAGGGCTTTAGGGTTTAGGGTTTAGGTTTCCTAGACCCCCCCAATACCCGCTATAGACCCTAGGTATCCCCAAATAGAAGCTACATAGACCCTGTTTTAGGGTTCTTGGGGGGGTCTAGGCTGGTTCTAAACCCTACATCCTAAATCCTAAACCCTAATAGGGATTTAGGGTTTGGGGGCGTTTAGTTGCGTATTTCAGGGGCTTCCGGGGTGGAAGGCTTACTTGGGTCTTTGCAGGTTTGGGGGCTTCATTCAGGCACCCTACACCCTAAACCCTAAAACCCTAAACCCCTAAAACCCTAAACCACTAAATCCTACACCCTAAATCCTAAACCCTAAATCCTAAACCCTAAAGACGATCGTCCCTAGACGGTATGGATACCCATATTTGTCTCGGTCCGCGGGGTTGCTTGGGCTTGCGTTTTTTGAATCCTGGGTACGGAATTTTGGGGTTTTGAGGGTTTAGGGTTTAGGGTTTGGGGTCTGAGGCCAAGAGGTTGAGACTTATGGTTGAGGGTTTACTGCCCAAATCCTTCGCTGTGTAGGTTGACATGCTGTTGATGGAGGAAATCTTGCACCGGCTCAAGTCTTTTAAGTCCTAGGAATTATGGCAATTTAGTTCTTTAAGTGGTGCAAAGTTCCCTCCACCACCAGTATGTAGCTGGTTTCAGGACACTTCAAGGGTTCACCTCTCCGGGCTCAACCCTAAACCCTAATCCCTAAACCCTACTTCCTAAACCCTGTAAACCCTAAACCTTGATCCCTAAGCCCTGAATCCTATCCTTAAGCCCTAAAGCCTGATCCCTAATCCCTAAGCCCTATAGACCATCCAAAACCTAAAACCCTAATCTGCAAATCTTGTCCTGAACCTTCCTGGAAATCGACGGAGGCTTTTCTTGTCCTGGTGCCTTGCCAGAGGCTCCAGCATCTGGAAAATTGATGCTTGCACTGGGTTGGCCCCTAAAGCCCTTTGAAAAATATTAGTATATAGGGTCACTTATTAAAGCCATGAGGGAAAAATCAATATTTCAGGGGCCTACCCAGTTGTAGCAGTTTCCGTTGCTACGATTATGCCATGTTTGATGTACTCGTTGCCTCCGGCTTCCAGCACTATGGTGTAGAAAGGTCTTCATGCATTGATGCTCTGCATGCACTGGACTCCATTGATGAATCTGTTGATGATAAATAAGTGGAATGGTTCGGTGCTCCACGAGGAAGAGCGCTGATCCATCAGATTTGGGCCTGGGCGGCAGGTCACAGTAGCTAGAGTTACATCAAAATGCAAATGCTAACTTAGCTGAATACACTGCTTCCACGCTCTGGGCACAGCCGAACCAAACCGGAGCCTTAGCTGATGGTGTTGTAGGAGAGGTTTCTCAAAATACGGGGCCCGCAGAGGCCGAAGGGCCACATGGGCACAAAGAGTTTACAGTATGGAGGCACCTCATTCAGTCAGTACAGCATTCCGTGTTAGCCTGCAGAACCCAAAAGGTCCATGTAGGTATATGGTATATACTTGGGCCTTAAAGTGGCTATATGGGAACCTTTTTGGGCCCTAAGTGTATACCATATACCTACATGGACCCTTTGGGGAAGAAGTCACCCAAGAACGTATTGATTCCCCTGCCCGTTCTTCATCTCCTAAGTAGCTGCAACATAAACCACCCGTCATTTCTCCAACTTTGTCATGCGGGGTGGGTTTTCCAAATACTCCCTATAGAATACCGATAATAGGCAACTAAATGATTCCCTCATCATACTCATGTAACTCCAACATTTTCGAGAAATTCCGCAAAACCATGCACCCTAGACTGTAAATTCCTTATTCTTTTCCATTACCCCTCTCTATATATATATATTATATATATATATATCCTCAATATCCCCCCCAACTGATTTGCAAGCCGTTTCATGACAATCCAAAACCAGAAATATGCAGTGGAGATGTACGGGGATTATACTCAGATTTGTCTAGAAAATAAGTACAACAGGGTTTTGGTCCAACCCCTCCCCGTAGGGCTCTACAGCTAGCCGATGACTATAACGAGGTCTACAACCCTCTCCAGGTAGGGCTCGCGCAGATGAGGTACTTCGCGCGGGCTGCTGGAGGAGGAACTGGCAGGCAGCCGTTCGGCATGCTGTCGGGCTTTAGAGCTGGGGTGTAGAACTTCGGACTAGTGGCTTACGCATCTTACGCTAGGTTTAGGGTTTAGGTTTTGGGGGGTTTAGGGTTTGGGGGTCCAAAATAATTAATATTAGTATCATATACTAGCTCCCCCGAAGTGTAATAACGTTTCATGCTATGAGAATCCCAAAGTATGTTGCAATTGTAGGACGGACCCTTAGGGTTAGGGCTTGGCCAACCCGCCCGAGATCCGAATGTTCTGGGCTGTACGGGGAGAGCTTATCTCCTGGGTCAGAGAGATTGGTAGTCTATTTGGGTTTAGGGTTTAGGGTTTAAGGTGGTAGCTTCCAAAAATAAGGAGACCCCAATATAGACCCCAAACTACTATATACCTTATTATGGGGACCCCCCCCAAAATGCCCCTGATTTTGGGAAACCCCGATGTCAGCCCGCAGCTATCCATCAGCCGTTGCACGTGTCTTCAGAAATTCCGGCTGTCACGTGTACAGAATGACCTTCCAAAATTCATGCCCGAATTGGATTAGAATGCCGGATCCTCAAGAAGTACAGATCGAATTCAATTTGGGCAACATCAACCGAACAGGTAACTCCGAAAATTGCGTCCACTTTTTATTTGAAAATATCGGTTGTCTATCCGCAGGGTTTTAGAGCTTCGGGCTTAGCGTTTAGGGGATAAGGATATCTCAAATAATTTGTTGAAGCCGCCTTGTATTCCAACCCCAGAAGCTAGGGATATCCCAAAAAACTTACCTGCAACCCCAAATACCTACAGCTTAGTAGTCATTACCCATACTGAGAGTTTGGAGTTTAGTGTATAACCCTAGAACTGTAGGCAATTGGGGTTCCAGGTAAACTTTAAGCAGTCTAAACCCTAAACCTTAATCCATAAACCCTAACCCCTATATGTCCCTTCTGATTCCCTTTGAGGTACCCCTAATTTTGGGAAACCCCCCCTAAACCCTAAACCCTAAACCCTAAATTTGGGAGAAGCCTCCAGGTCGTACGGCAAAGGTCGTAAAGCCCGGTAGAAGCTCGTCACTGGCCTGTGTCTTGCAGGGCCTAAGAAAATGCATTTTGGGTTCAGGGTTTTAGGAGGGGTTTATAGGATTTTATAGGGTTTTATAGGGGTTTATGGGGTTATATAGGGATAATGGAAAAGAAAATGGAGACTACTATTCATCGGTGTATATTGTACATACAAACTGTATATGTATATAACATAAATCCCCTTACATGTGTTTATATGTATATATGGATATGTAGAAATATATGTATATATATATATGGAGAGAGAGGTATGTGAGGATAAGTGTATAGAGATATCTAGAGGGGTATGTAAGGATATACCTTTATATATGTAAATACATCGAGGGGTATATGGAGATTAGGGTCTGGGGTTTAGGGGGGGGGTCTGTTTTGTTGGAATAGGATGTTGGGGGACATTTTTTTTTGTGGAACAAGATTATGCGTTGATTTTCGGAGACATCATCACCTTGTGTATGGCGCGTGCGCCGCAACCTGAATCAATAGAATGATGGAAATCTAAAGCCCAATAGAGTGGACAATGAAATTGAAACTGTCTTCACACGGTTTCCATAAACAGGGAGGCCGCCATATAGTCCACAACATAGCACATTCCGTATTTGAGTATTCTCGGGACTACCCACAAAGTATCCCTAATTTCGGGAATCCTGATGTTCCTATATAAAGCCCCGGCTTCCATATGATTTTCCATTAGCTTTTCCACATGATTCAACACCTATAGGACGGCAACTCACATCAACATTACACCGCCTGTGCAAGGCAACGTGCATCATGACCACCAGTTGCAACTAGTCGGCCGGTGAAGAATCCAAGTAGACAGACAGCCACAGATAGATAGGAGACCAGCTACGGTTCACTGATGCTCAAAAGCAGTTATCGCCCGCAAGGAGTAGAGCCCGCTCGCTCAGCGTTCAATTCAAAAAATTCCATTTGATTCTCCGAAATGTGGGTTATATCCCTAAACCCCAAACCCCTAGACCCTAAAACCCTGAACCCTAAAACCCTTAAACCCTAAAACCCTAGAACCCTAAAACCCTAGAACCCTCAACCTAACCCCTACACCAAACTCTCTGTATGTCCCTGCAATATATATATATACGGAACCAAAGTAGAAGCTCATCACATTTTAGTAGCTTTTTTTTGGGTGGCTGAGCCCCAGTAAGACTAAGGTTTAGGATACTATACCCCAAACGAGAATTTATAATCTTACTCTATATTGAGTACCTCGGAATCCCCAAGTAAAATACTACTCACTTGCACATGGCTTGACTGTAAGCGCGCCAGACTACTAGAAGAGTGCAGAAACAAATGCAAAAGCCTAAGCCCAAAGACGGACAGAGACAAAACCCATAGTGGAAACGAAAAGAGATCATGAGATGCCAAAGGCTATAACCCTACACCCTAAACCCTAATAACCACACGGCCTGCGGTTTAGTGTTTGGAGGGTTTGGTTGGGGGTGATGGCGATGGTGGCAGAGGCAGTGCATGGGATAATATGCCGATAAATGTGGGACTATTTAGGGTTTAGGGTTTAGGTTTAGGGTTTAGGGGCTGGGGTTTAGGGTTTAGGGTTATATGCGCTAGGCCCCTCCCGCATGTACCTACTTATTTGGGTTAAACCCTTTTTAAAAGACCTGCGTTGCAACAACTCTTGTCTTTCGGAAAGACGTTCCAAGTCCCACAACCCTGAAGTAGTCGTAAGTAGTTATAAAAGTGTTGGGTTCTCTCACTTGTACGACATTTCAGGTATGTGTTGCTACGAGCGTAGAATAGCGCATATCAAGAAGTACATACAAGGAGCTCTCTTCTTGCTCGCCAACAAAAACTTGGAGCTTTGTTTTGGTCGTGGGATTTGATAGCAAATGGCTGGTTTATCTGAACAAGAACCCATCAAATGGCCATCTCAAGTCATATTTTAGAGATTAGGGATTAGGGTTTAGGGGTTTAGGGGTTTCCTGGAGATCAATGTAAACCATGACCAAATGGCACTTTCGTTGGAGTTGCAGTACCCTCAAATTTTGCAAGAGGCAGCAGTGACCCTACACTCCTGGAAACTAACATGGAAACCCAAAAGCGGCCCTGTAAAGACTATAGTCCCTCTAAAATGGGGCTATATGGGTTTCCATGCAGGTTTGGGGGAGTGTAGATCCTAGCTCCTTCACACATTCGCAGGGTGCGATAAGGGGCAGGCCAGCGCGATCTCACTGTTGATCCTCAATGCCTTCCACATTTAGGGTTGAGGCTCACCGCCTGGGTCCTCTTTGGGATGATGCTCTTACATACAAGTTCAGCTGAGTGTTATTTCTACCAGTTGAAAAGTTCTTTATAAGAAAGACTCAGCAGCTGAAAAGCGTGTTTGCGGGTTTAGAGTTTAGGGGCTAAAAGGGTTTCAGGTTTAGGGTTCTATAACCCCTAAACCCTGAACCCCTAAACCCTAATCCCTAAACTCTTAACCCTAATCCTTGAACCCTAATCCCTAAACCCTAAACTCTGCACCCTAAACCCCGAACCCTAAGCTCCATCCTACAAACGGAAGCTGGCAAGGGATCCACTTTAGGATCCCAAGTCATGCTTAGTGCCTCTGGTGCAAAGATTATCAAGTTTAGGGGTTTGGGGTGTAGGGATTAGGGGTTTGGGGTTTAGGGATTTGGGGGTAAGGGATTTGGGGTTTAGGGTTTAGGGGTTTAGGGATTTGGGGTTTAGGGTTTAGGGGTTTAGGGTTTAAATATGGCTCGACTTCGGGCACCTCTTATAATACCGTATAGCAGGTGCTGTGTGCACAATTTGGACAGGTCATGCATGTCATTCATGGATGAAGCTCCCCAGTATATGGGCGTTTTCCCAAATACTGCGTTCCTTTTTACGGTGTCCCTGTAATAAGCATTAAAGTATTTTGGGGTCCATATTGTGGTCCCCCTATTTTGGGGAACTACCATATGAGATTTCGGAAAACCAGAACCATAACAAGGCGTTTCGTCACAGACTTGGAGCCATGCGCTTCAGCCGATCAGAACATTTGTTCTCGTAAGGTCACCATATTTCCGACATAGCAGCTCAATGGACATGGGTTCCTTACTAGGGATTATAGAAAGAACTCTACTAAACTACAAGATGGACCCCATGTCCACTGTTCAAGGTCCCTAACAAAGGCTAGACTTGATGGGACCTCATGTGACAAACCTATAAAGTCCAAATGGACGTCCCGGAAGAAGTAGGTTCAGACAAGCCAAGCTCTGAACCCTACACCCTCCAGACTCCAAACCCTGGATTACCCTCAACCCTAAACTCAAGACACTAAACCCTAAACCCTTAAACCCTAAACTCTAAACCCCTAAACCCCAAAACCCTAAACCTCTAGAACCTGTACCCTAAACCCTGAACTAGATCAGCTGCAACAGCGGCGTAGTTTTCAGGGACAGTACACATAGGGATTTACATCTAAGCCCAACGCTCAATACATGCACACGCCTACATTCCGAGTTATCCAACCCTATATACATCCACAAACCCTTACCAACCTCAAACCCCCAAACCTAACACCTTGGGTACTGTGCCCACTCGGCAACAGCTGGATGATGGCTAGATTATGCATCGCCTTTAATATTATCCTTATTATAGATTGTTACTGGGTGGGGATAGTGCCCAACTTCCCCTTAACCCTAGCTTGAGAAGCCAGGAACCCTGCATGAACCCTAAATAGTTGATCCAAAGCCCTGAATCGTTCAATTCCCGCAGTCTTGACCCCTAGCCCTAAATGACCCGTGTCCCAGCTACATGCCGAAGTCCTAAACCCACAAAAACAACACTTTTCCTAAAAAAACAAACCCCCAGCCATGAACCCCAATCCCGAAAACTCTGAGCTTTGCACCACAAATCTTCTACCCAAACCATACAGGCCTAAAACCCTAAACCTTAAATCTCTCACTTCATCCGTAGAACTCCCAAAATCCTTCAACCTCAAAACTCCCACAGTGAACCCAAAGTCTAAGGTTAAAACCATGGGCCCCTAGTATGGGCCCTTAACCCTGGGATCCTTATATACCTACTATATACAATATGTACCGTTAAGGGTCCCTAGAATCCCTCTAAAAAGGCCTAAGGGCCCATATTAGGGGCCCATACTTCTACCCTTTGACAAAGACCGAAGCCGATCGCCTCAGCCATTATCACACGGGCTCCTTCGAGCTCGTTCAGACGATACAGCAAGGCCTGAAGACCCAGGCTCAGAGGTTTCAAGGTTTTGCGGTTAAGGGTATTTATTGTAAGGTTTAAGGTTTATTGGGTTGGGGGTAAAGGTTTAGGGTGAGGGTTTTTGTTTTTTTCTGTATGCCATGCGCTACCCAACGTCCCTCCGTAGAACTTCAAGCGCTTCGTATCATGTGTTAGCACGATCAGCAGATGATTGCAGAATGTCTGGTGATCTTTTGCTAGGTGTTCTTATTCTAGAAAGTCGTTATGTTGCATGGCGGATTGATCTAGGCATGTGGAAATGAGGTGAGGAGTTCAGGGCTTTGGGCTTAGCCTTCCCCTCATACGAAAAAGTGTCCGTGATGAGTGGTTGGTCGTCGAAAGTATGGCCCTGTTTTGGACCATGCTCGGAAGCATAATTTCTTAGCCTTGAAAAGGTCTGATCCAGGGAAGAGCTAAGATGGAAAGGGGTGCCGGGATGTTTGATGTTCAGGGGATTCTCTCATGTACTCCAGACTGCAATGCCGGAGAGGATTTAGAGGGATCTTATAATTCTACGTGCTCTATACACACAAGGAGATATCAGGAATGGTGTCTTCACGCTCTTACAGTGACCGCTGTCTAGCATGCCTGCGACTACCCTACATAACCTTGATGACAGGACCCCGCATTACTAAGGCTTCCTCACTCCCCTGTTTTACTGATTCAGAGCACACTCCATTTGTACGGAGGCGTGGGGTTAGGAGGTGCTTCATCCCTACCTAGATCCTCCTCCTACCCTCTATTAGGGCCTAAGTACCCACTATTAGGGACCATATATCCCCAATTAAGGGTACAAGGAGGGTCCTGGTAGGAAGCAACCTTACTGGACGACTTTCTCTTAGTCTGAGCCGCCTAAATGCTGAGACGCACCTCCGAGGCTTTGTTGATACAAGCCTCTCACAAAGGGTCCATGTAGCTATATGGTATATACCTAGGGCCCAAAGAAGGTTCCCATAAAACTACTTTAGGGCCCAAGTATATACTATAAAGAAACATGGACCTTTTGGGTCTAAATTACAGAGCTTTTCTGGGCCACGTTTGAGGCTCAAGACTACCTTTACTGCAAAGCCGATATTGTGGCTAGCAACCCTCCAGGGACTTTAGGAGGGACCCCTAATAGGGACCCTTAATCCCATTATCATATATAACCCTTATAGAGGTCATTGTATAACCCCTATATCCCTAGGTGGTCCCCATATCAACCCCCACAAGCTACAAGGTCCCTATTAGGGGTCCCTCCAAAAGTCCTTAGATGGAAAAAGGAACAAGAACTGCAACCCTAAAGAATCTGAAGGTTTCAGTATAGGCGCTGCTTGAGAAAACCTAGTTTACCCAGACCCCCCCAGGTACCCTAAAACAGGGTCTATGTAGCTTCCATTTGGGGATACTTAGGATCTATAGAGGGTACTTGGGGGGTCTAGGAAGAACTGCAACCCTAAAGAATCTGAAGTTTTAAGTGGAAGCCGCTGCTTGAGAAAACCTAAAGGTCTGCAAACCCTCGAACTCAAAATCTGCTTAGGACCAGCATTTCTTATTCTACGGACTTGGTATTTTTCATTAGGTACGATAGTAAGGTTGTAGGGCCCAAGTACTATACCATTCATATTATAGTATTTGGGCCCTAAAACCTTAATATTTGGGTCCTTGGACACGTAGGGTACATGTAAAAACATATCTACCCTACGCTGATCTGAGCATCTGAAGGCTCTAGGGCAAAAGCATGTTTAGCGACGTACTCATCTCTGCGAGTCGCTTGTTTCAGGCAGGCCATGCAATATTCCTGCCAAGCTTCATGGTTCGGAACGGCGCCGTCGGGGATGCTTGCTTTGTGGTACAGCATTCCGATTCTGATGCAGGGTACGCGCAAGAACGGTTGACTCTTACCCTAAGGGTCCAAGGAAATAGTAAGTTTTTAGGGCCCATATACTGTAATCTTAATGGTCTTTGGGCTCTAAAGCCTTACTATTTGGGTCCTTGGACCCTTATAGGGTTAGCTGTCATGCCACGTCATCCCCGGCGATGGTCCAAATCCGCGCCGTGACGTCTCAGCAGCTGTCGAGCATCCGTCGGCTCAGCGCGACGGGCCTACGGGTGCTGATCGCCTACTGGGGAGTTGTTGCGCTTAATGTCGACACGTGATTAATCCATTAACAGGGATTGTAATAGGGATCCTGATATTAGCCCCTTAAAAGGAAAGGGGGGTATTCATCACGGGTCTGCATTAAAGGTTTCAGGGCTTAAGCTGAGGAGTTTCCTTGCAGGTTTCCTGGGCTTCCGGGACTTAAAATGCATCTTCCAGATGAAGGTCTCTGGATTTATGGTTTATTGGGGGTTGGTTTTGGTGTCCGGGTCCCATACACCTTCGGCCCTGAACTCAGAACCCCAAATCCTACATAAATCCCTGAGCTTGGCTGTAGGGATTGAGCTGTGTGGGCCCTTACGGTTTTCCCCAGACACCAGGAAGCTACGCCCCCCAACCCTAAACCCTAAACCCCTAAACCCCAAACATGGAACCCCCTACAGCTCGCATCTTGTAGGACCGTAGGTTCCACATTAGTCACTTAGGGTTTGGGGTTTATGGTTTAGGGTTTAGGGAGAAGCCTAGGGCGCGCGTCGGTTCGGGAACCATGTTTCGGGAACCATGAACGCATTTCGGGAACCATGAAAGCCGTTTCGGGAACCATGGAGGTCGTTTCGGGAACCATGAAAGGTCGT
>CAJNIZ010035224.1:4831-32771 GCA_905231905.1 Symbiodinium pilosum
TGGTGGTGGTGGTGGTGGTGCACTAGAAGTGCTGATTGATTTTTTGAACCTTCGCCTTCTCGCGATGTAACTGGCTTGGTGCAATGCCCCAAGCATCATGAACCAGCGTGCAGCTGGAAGCACATCATCAGAGATTCCAGTCGTGTGCTGGTGGGACGAGCACTTTTCACCTGGCATGAAATATGCTGCTACAATGTGATGCTGGGAGCAGAACCTGGTGCACTGCCAATGCCTGCATGTGCAGACCAGGAGTGTTGCCAAGGGGTCAAAGCCACAGGACGCACTCTGTCAGCTCGACAGATGCCAGCCATAGCGTCGGGCGGCTGATGTCATATGATGAAACACACGCGGCTGCTCTACGGCTCTGTGCGGATGAACTTGTGGTGATTGCGTTGCGAAGTTTTAAGAACGAAGGCAAAAAGAAACTTTCACTAAATGACCATGGAGTCATAAATCTTGCAGTGAGAATCCCATTGAATTCAGAACTTTACTCAATCAAGGCGGATCTGCTGCGAAGGTACACATGAGGTGGTCTACCGACTGCGCAGCTTCATCAACATTCTGTGCCACGCTTTGCATCGCAATTTCAGTCAACTGCTTTGAGGTGATGTTTGCAAGATGCCCACCTTGGCACACGCAGCAACGCACTTGCATCAAGACTCCAGAGCTCCAATCAAGTCGTGCTCCAGCTGACTACGACTAAGATCAGCACTTGGTCCGACGCGATACGACTGAGCAGCTGTGGAGCACCCCTGCAACATCAAAGCAGGCCCCTTCGAATCGTGAGAACCAGCTAAGCCCGCTCGCAAAGCCAAGCAGTCTCCGGGCCTTGGCCTCTGCACTTGGCAGCGAAGTTGTGGGCTGCGGCCTACAAGGCAAAAATCAGGAGGAGTCTTTCAGTATTTTCTTTTCCATGTGGTGGGAGGACTTGAGAGAAGCTTCGGGGCAGTCATACCAACTCATTGACTCGTACAACCCGACAGGAAAGTCAGACTAACAACGTGCACGCCAAGCAAGGAACCATCTCTCAACTGCACATAGTGGATCTACACCGTCAGGTCCTCTCAGCTGACCAAAAACATGAGTTCTCAGGATGTTGTTACAGATCCTGCATGTTGATCAGACTTTCCGAGCACAGTCTGGCAGATGAGACATGAATGCCGGACAGGCTCCACGTCGACTTTATTGAAAAGATCCATTTAGGTTCAGCATTCAGCTTGTGCGAGGCTTCCGGCATTCTACCTGCACAAGAAGGAAAGCCAACAGCATACCAAACCCAATGCTTTCCAAGCCTGCGCCCGCATCTATGGGAAGTAGGACACAATTTAATTCGGAAGTTGGTTCCTTTTTTCTGTTGCTTTTTGGGCAAATCTCAGGCGAGCGTTCAATTCCAAAAAGAATGAAACCTGATTTAAAGATGTGAGCAAATTATGAAAATGGTGAGATATCATGAACAATATTGAAAATGGTGTAAATCATGAAAATGGTTGAATATCATGAACAATAATTATCAATGGTGACACATGATTAAGAGTCATGGAAAATGGTGAGCAAAGAAGAAAATTGTGGCAAACCATGGAACCTGCTGTATAGCAAGCACGGATGGCTTCAAAAAAGGCGTGAGGGTTCCGGGGGGGGGGCAGCCCCCCCCACCTTGCAAACAACAACGAAAGAGATGATGAAAGATAATGGAAACTACTGAAGGACCACGAAGACCCATCAAGAGCATGGAAAAATGTGACGAACGATTGAGAGTTAAACAACATGAAACTGATGAACAGTCATGAAAGTTATTGAGAATTATGAAAGATGTGGCCACTGCTGGAAGAGGATGGAAAATATGAAAATGCTGAAGATGTCACCTGATGGAAAATGGCAAGTACGAAGCATAAAGAAAGAAGCAAAAAGCAAAGAAACAACAATCGCAGATAGCAGCGATCGGGAAGCTGAGCGCAGTCAACGAGAACCAGGAAGCTGAAATAGAGAGTAATGAGCACTCGGGAGATCGCAGGCATCAAGAAACAGAAAGCAAAAACTGACATTAAAAAGTAGAAGCAAGAAAGATAAAGTGAAAGCAAAAAGCAGCAAGCAAGAAACAAGAAGCAACAGGCAGAAAGCTACAAGCAGAAAACGAAAGCAGAAGGCAAAAGGCCAGAAATGAAAAGCAGAAAGCAAAAAGCAACAAGCAGAAACGCAGGAAACACAAAACAAACTCAAAAAATGTGCCCCCCATTGGAAGTTTTGTGATGACAAACTACTGGCGGACGGTGCTCAGACCTACACCAAAACCCATTCCGTTTAAGCAAGAGGGTAATCTGCCAGCTGAGTTTAGGCCCATCCTGCGCACATTGCTTGCTGCACCACTGGCCACCTTCCGCCACATCAGAAACATCAAGCCGCTCATCCATGCTGTGGGACACTTCCCCCAACAAGACATGCCTTTGCTAGGCATCCGACCTTGCTGGCCAGATTGCACGGAGTGCCTGGTCAGTACTGCAAGTGCACTGTTGGCAGGTGTTGGGCAAGCTGCATTCACTCGGCACTGCCTTGCAGTGATAACGGCAGTAATGGTTCGGGACCATACCCACCAGCCACTCGGAACATAGAGAAGATCACCTGTGCAACATGGCAAGCATTGTAAGTCGCCGCTCTTGAAGGCAGCAAGTGCTGACCTGTCTGGAGCACAGCTCTCAGCGCTTTAGCACGCAGCCCTGACACCTGACTGAGAAAGCTCTCCTCCAGCATTGGCTAGTCAAGTGAGAGAGGCCTCATAGCCTGATGACAATTCTTCGCCCAGCTGTGCTGAGGGTGGAAATAGTACCAGCTCCTGCCAAGAACATATTTGATTCTATCAGGCCCTTTTTCAGGCATTTTGGGCGCGCGACCTTCGCACCATAGAGAATGGCCAGCTGGCCTGCAAATGAGCTGGCACGCACATCATGCTGTTCCATCCACTGTCAAGTTCAACGAAATGGAGAAACCGAACTTATCTAAAACGCAGGCCGCGCGTGCCTCCTGTTCACTGCAAAGTGTCCGGCTATTGTACTTGGCAGGACACAAGACCAGTGTGCCCATAAATGAGAGCCAGGGTATGGTAGGTAGCTGTTTTGATATATTTTGGTGAAACGGACCACAAAACCTTATTCCACATTGTTGATATTGTTGCGTTTCATGGCACTGCGCAAGGTCCACGCCAGGCTGGGCAAGACTTTCTCTTCTGAGGTCAGCTTGCTCGGTTTAAAGAAAAGCGGGTGGATGGGGGGACATCTGGGATATCGGACTTGTGGGAACATAAGGCATGCTGCAGGATGAGCATTTGGAACTTTTGAAAGCAACCTCCTATCGACAAAATGCTGGGACGAGTCTCCTTTGAGGTAAGCTTGCACTTCTTAACAAAAAACGGAAGGTGGGGGGAGGGGCGCAGCTGTTTCTTTCTTTACAGAAGCGACCTTTCGCTGTTCTTTCGCGGATCTTTCACGGATTTTCAGGTAAGAATTCTGAAGCTGAGCCTGTCCCTCAGAAAGACTTGCAACCCTTTCACCTTTGAGCATGCCTGGAAGCATGTCTGCGGACTACAAGAACAGAAATGTTTTTGAAAGTAAGTAAAGGAACCATAGCTTACGATACTTTTTTTCGCGAAATCCAAAGTTCCTTTCGCGAGCACCATCGCGACCTTTCGCGGAAGGTCTTTTAAGCCAGCCGTGGTCGCTTTATATAAAACTTCCACATGGGGTTTTCGGGCGATGCGCCCATTTGTCTTTCTGTCGTGTTGTTTTTCAATATTTATCTCTTTCTTTATTCCTTGCATTTTCCTCTCTTCTTTTCAGACAGTTAGCTCTCTTTCTTCTGTTATGTATTCCTCCTGTTCCTTCCTTCCTTCCTTCCTTTCTTTATTGTTTATCAATTTATTCTCTTTATTCATGTAGTTCGTTCTTGCCGTCCTTTCTTTGTCTCTATCTCTCTTGTGTATTGCTTTCTGTCTTGTTGTTCCTTGTTTCTTCTCTTTCTTTCTCTGGTTCTGTCCTTTCTTTCTTTCTTCTTTCTTTCTCCCCGAACCCAACCCGTCCAAACCAAAAAAATACAACACAACATATAAAATGCAGAAAAGTACCCCACCCCTTAACCGCGGTACTACTAGCAAATGAACTGATAAGATGGAGAAATCTACAGTGCCGACATCCTCGAGAGATGCGCCCACACGACAGGTGTGCATTTGTTGCTAATATTGTTGCCTTGCTTTGGTACAGTGCCTTGGAAATCCCCAGCGTGACGCGCCCTTGTGATGCCTTTTGCCTACGCAGGACGCCTTAAGTCAAGCACCCTGCAGCACACACCCGACATGTGCCAATTCTGCTGGAGGCTGAGCGTGCGACTGTCGTGCATTGATGCCCGTGGTGGGGTCTCAGCCTGGGGTGGCTCCACGTCTAGAACCTCAATTTGCCCAGAGCCAAAGATTGCAAGATAGCTCACCAGTGGACAGGTGTCCACTGACACTGGCGCAAATCATCGAACCACGCAATGAGCACAACGCTTTTCTACTTCATGTTGGATAAATGAGGGCAGGCGGCGAAATCACACAATTACGCTCGTAAGGAGCTCGTGCACGCACAAACTACAGCTTGGAAACTTGACTGAAAACACGTACAATCCTTCAATCCCTCACTCCTACTAGGCTCAGCACTGGCAGCTCCTCAAGCATCGCCAACTCTGGAAATGCCTTCCACATGTGCTGCTGAGCATGCAGTGGGAGCGTGTGAACAGTGTGTGAACCCTCTGAAGGCAATACGTGTGAATAATTTTGCACGGCACAACATGCCACAACTGCAATCTTTGGCAGGAGGAAAACGTCGGCATCAGCTAGGCCAGATATGCATAGAAGGTCGTGCTTTGATCATTGGGGAGCTGCCGCTCTAGGTACCTGCAGGGCATGCACAACAATCACAACAAGATATCCCATCTGTCACCAGATCTGCTGGCAATCTCACTTGCTTGTTCAGTTGAAGTGCTCCCGTTCAATGAGCGATTCAATCCGCCGCTTGATGTCCGTAACTTCGGCAGGGAAGCGGATAGAAGACAGCACGTCCGTGAGAAGGTCCTGATGAGACCGCTTCCTCTTCGTCTTCCTCGGTTCAGATTGGTGGCAACTTTTTTCGCTACGGGCAGCTGGCTTCATACAGCTGCGCCACATGTGCAGCCGCGGGATGCTGCGGGAAGCAGCACGGGAACAAATGGTGTTCGCGGGTGTCTGGTCGCTTGATTGCAAAGCTATTCCCCACAAATGCCGACATGTCTCATGACACGGATAATAGCTGCGTCTAGCTCAAGCTGGCGATTACCTGCAGGAGCAGGTTTGCATCCCATACGCACATGCCCTATTACGCATTGTTGGAGCATGTCAGCCACAACAGTCTGCCCTCGAAGCCTATGACCCTCTGCTCCACTGCAGTCTCTTCTTGCAATTGCTCCTGCCACCACAAAAGAAAGCTGCCACATAAAGTGCCCGACAGGCAGCAGCTAAGTCTGCGACATGAAGTGGAACTTACATGAACTTGCAACCATTTGAACATGGCAGCCCGGAAGAAGGAAATACCTGTTATCTTCATCATGACTTGCAAAGCCAGCAAGTGTAGCCAACCGTGCTGAACCTGCACATTGACTGAAGCCTTCTGATACTGTGAACGAAACCACAAGAAAAGCAACGAAGCTGCGCGCCACGCCTTCGCCGAAATTGTAGCAACTGCAATTCTGTAAAGCTTGTGATGAAAGCCAGCATTGTAAGAAAACTTGTCAGCTGGACGAACATATTGTTCGGCGCTGTCCCTGAGCAGAAGCTTGACAGCTTTGTGGAAGGACAGACTTTGCAGTGTCAGCTGGAGCTCCGCTGCCGGAATTCGTGTTTTCTCTTCCAGCTCTTCAAAGCTCAGAGTATCGGCGCTGTTGAAACAAAGTAGGACAACCGCCTGGAAGTGGGAGACCAAAAACTCCTTGCGCGTCTGCATGCCATAGCTGGCACGAAGAAGGCATTGACCCCATGCTGGGCACCAAGACAAAGAACGCCCGCTATGTTGCTGGGCATAGAATTTTGAGAAGCTCGTCCTGAGTTGGCATAACATCAGCTGCAAACTTGGAGACCTTGCTTCACGACGTCATAAGCTGTCATGCAATGGCATAGCTTGACAACTCGGACAAGCTTACCAGACTTCAGCCGTGGACTCGACAGGCGCAACAGCGTTGAAGGAATCGAAATGTCACCGCTGGGATGCGCGGGCCATCGGCCACTTGTCAGAATAGTCGCAGAGAAATCGATGCCAACTTCCTTGGAGTTGTCAATTCCAGGCTCAATCACACAACGAACACTCAAACAATTGAAGATACCCGACCAGCACGCCTTTCCTCTCGAGCAAGGCTCGTCAAGCAAGCCTTCTGCTTTGGCATTCGCTTGAAAGCTTTCATTCAGCACCCGTGAAATCTCCAAGTCCTGGAACATGCCTTCAATGCCTGAGGTCGGGGGGACAAGGGCTGTCCACTGTATGACGCTGCCAAAAATCAATACCCCGCTTCAACTATCTTGTCTTTGTTGATTCTGGTGGTGAGCGGGCAATCAACAGAAAGGGATACCAAACATTGCCACGCTAGCCAGCCGTGTATGCACTGCCGCACTCTTCTCGAAGTCGTGTCACTGCCGACAGCTCAGCATCTTGAGATGCGGAATGTCGCAGAAGCAGTCGTCGCGACAAGTCTTTCTTGTAAAATGCTTCAAACCTGCGCTTTGGCTTCACAGCTGGTGAAAACGGTGGCAACATAGGCACAACCCATCTCAGGCCGGCACGCATCCTTCGCGGCTATGAACCTAAAAATCCTTAATGCTTGTTTCTGATTTAATCATGGGGTTGGCTTCACCCACCTAAGGCAAGCCAAGCGTCTGTGCAGCTTGGTGGATGCAAACCTTGGTGGACAAAAGTAGTTCCAAAAAGGTTCTGCACTTGGGCTGCCACGTTAAAATGCCTGGAATCTGCGTACCTCAATTGCTTCACCACCCGCAGCATCGGCACGCAGGAGTGGCAGAAAGCTCGACGGAGATGTTTGAGGCGGCCTCATGGCGCCCATGGGCACAAAGCGAGAGAAGGGGTTGCAGAAACAACTTCAATCACAGCACTGAACTTTCTGAGCTCAGGGCGTGCGATCTGCTGTGCTGCGCTGAACAGCACCACGCAAAACTGCATCCATGTATCGGGCCAGTCTGAGTTCTTTCAATACTTGCAATGCCGCCGCCATCATAGACAAATACTGTGCTTCAATTCTGGCACGCGATCAAACTTGACCCCGGGCTGGAGGGAAAGCTCGCATGGATCACAAATCACTTAATTGAAGACAAGTTGCAACCTGGCAGCTCTGTTCGCTGATCTGGAATTCAGAAATCCTCCGGATCGGGCTGGCTTCCCAGGGCCACTGACTTGGGAACATGCCAACTGCCACGCACATGTCGCCAGTCCTTCGAATGTTTCCTTCAACGCAATAGCAAAGCTGCTGTCATCAAGAAACGCATTGCTTAGGACCTCGGTCAGGAGAGTCTAAATACTAAACAGCTATAGAACACATCTCCGCAGCAAGCCCATGTTGCAAACAAATGACCTCCTGGGCTGAAGAGAGAAGACGAGCAAGGCCTGGAACTACAACTTTGGAATCGTCACTACTTCCCAGCACGTCTGCTCCGGCCTCGGCTCCATGTCACATGCATTCGAGCATGCCGCTGGCAGTTGTCAAAGATGTCTCCTCCAGTAAGGAGGGCACCTTATGAAGGGCATCACTGAAGGCACGCCGAAGCAGTGGAAGGACATCAACGTCCTGCAGACTGAAAAGCTGATGAGATATCAATTTTTGCAGAGCGCAAATGCTTCAAAGCTCCCGCAGCTCATAGCATGTACAAACAGCAACGAGGCGGCAGGCGCACCACCACTTTCACCACACTCACCACAACAACCACGACGACGATGACGACCACGACCACACAGTTTTCTGCACGCAAATGCATGCATATACGGGCATGCTTAGCATTTTGTAAGATGGGCGAAAATTGGCGGAAAAACGCTAGTTTGGGGAAGAAAGTGTCCGTGCGCTATCTTTGACAGGCATGTGCCAGAAGAGCTCTCCATTAAACAACTACTAGGTAGAAGCGCTGACAGCATGTTGGGGTTGGTATGTCTAGCAAATAACAAGAAATTGTAGCAAAGAGGGTCTTGCTAAAGACGCGCCTGAGGGTTACTGTTGCTAAGACATACGTCTCGTGCAGGTGCTTTTGGTAAAATGGCCCTTGCAGGCTACTATTACGACAATTTAATGATAGTGCAAAAAGGTATTGGTACAGCTTCCCTTGGAGGGTACTACTGGAGAGAAGTAATTGTAGCACAAAGGGTGTTGCTGAAGGGGCTCTGGGCAGTCATGATTGTGAGTACGAAGCAATATTGATGTGCCACTTGCATAGCGTGCAGCAACGCAGAAACACTCCGGCAGGTTGGAAAGACAAGAGCGGCGTAGGCCCTCAAAAATCAGCCAAACAATTTCATTAACAACGTGGTTTGCAACTGCAAAAATTTGCAGCGTGTAAAGTAAATGAAGCAAAACGTACTCCAGAATATTTTGATGACCAGCGTGCTGTATTGAATCTCTCGCCGAAGGCTTGGACTGCACACAAAGCTTCAGCGGAGAAATGCCTCAAGCCTCAGAAGGAAGACTCATACAATCAACACAGTACGAGTGCTCACTGCTCACTGCTTCCTGCAAACGCGAAGTTTTTTGCCATTTGCATGGCCGTAGCAGCGCAAGTAACAAAGCATGTCCAGAGGATGCCAACTCAGAGCAGCCACACCCCGTCAACCCCTAAACGGAACATCTCCGAAAGTCAGCATCCCTGCCTAGTCTAATACTCCGCATGATCTCATGTTCCCTATGTACAGACCCAGCCTCTGGGTGAAGCTCCGTCACAGATGATGACCAAAGACCAAGTAAACCCCACAGTTCAGACTACTAATATCACCCAGCAGTCTCAGCATCCAGGCTGAATTAGGCTACATACAGGCGGCGAGGCGAGAACGTGGTGACAAGCAGCAAGCAGCCGCACATATGCACATTCCACATTCGTCTTGCTAGATCTTGCTAGTTTCTGCGCAGGCAGCGGCTTGCTAGGTCCATAGAATTAACACCACAGGTCGAGCTCAGAGCGAACCTGAGTTGCACAAGCACTGAACTTTGGCTCCACTTTCAGATGAGTGGACGCAGACTGCATTTACATCAGAGGTCAAGGTCCATCAATTTTTTCAGGTCCCGTCTAAACTACATGAAGCAGTACAAGTGTGCAGCAACGCTGGAAAATGGACGCTAGTCAAGTTCCGAAGGCAAAGTCAAGGATTGGGGAATGGAAAACATGCGCATCCCAGTCGTCCGAGCAGCAACTCAATCATCGTGCATGAGCCCCCCCCAAGTCAGCTAGCGGCCAATATCTCTCTTGCATGCCACGTCTGCAGGGTATTTTGTTCACATGCGAGTTGCCCAATCCTGCTCCCCGCGTGCCCTTATCCGGTTTCATACAAACTCTTTTGGCTCAAGCTTCCGGGGCACAAACAATCTCATGGATAACCGTAGTCTTGTTTGAGCTCAGACCTGTAAAGATCAAATACGCAATGACATTGTGATACAAACTAGGCAAATGGAAGTTGACAAACGTAGCCAACGGGAATTCATGAACGCACAAATGATAACTCAGGAATTTTGCGATTTAAAAATGATGTCACCGCTGTCGTCGCCGACGCCCCCTTCCCCCTTTTAAGTAGTCATTAGTCATCTTCTGTACTCGCTCAACACCAAAGCGAAGGACCGAAACAACCAAGGGGCTGAAGCTCGGGCCAGAGTCTGTACGTAGCTGTTTTAGGAAAACATAATCATAGTCAAAGCGTTTGCCACTTGCATTGTTGGGGCAACATGCTAAGGTTCGAATCCGGCAAAGAGAAGAAACAACTAAGGCATGGGCCTCAACTGCCAGACTCGACAAGTGAGAAACAATAAGAGGCCTAGTGAGCCTACAGCCAACGCGGAGTCCCATCAGTGAGAAACCAACCTACGAGGATACCGTCATCACACTCAATCCCAATTTACTACTGTGGCCAAAAGCACAAGAGAACGAGATAGAACGAGGCCTGGCATGTCGCACATGAAGAAGTCGCCAAAAGTCGCACACACTACAGGCCTAGCCGAAGAGGCCTGTTTTGCGCCAAACGAATCCAGTGAACTCCAGTGACACCAATTGGGTGCGTATCCGCTTTGTTACGTAGCTGCGCCTACGCCTACGCTCCGGCAGGGGCCGCAGCCGTTGACGAACCGCGTGCACATGCATGCACCACAGACAAGCAGGTGGCATAGCCAGCATGCCCGCAACATGGCCTTGCGGAACATATGGAGTGGCTGGCAAAATTCCTTCATACACAGAATGAACCTCTTCGTGGAAACACGAACACCATCACAAGCTTTCGCGGAAGCATGTTTGAAGCAGAAACCATGCAAGCCTTGAACTCTTAAAGAAACTTGACCCATGCTCTCAACTCCGAAACCGAGCCTGTAAATCGCAAAGCATACGCTACTGGGCAGGTGAAGTGGGTCTGGAACTTACCCGGACACTTAACTCCAAAATCGAACCTGAACAAGCAAAAAGCAAATTGGGAAGGTCAAGTCGAGTTCGGAGGCGGCCGGTGCCTTACATGGACCTGGATGAGCTTCGAAGGAGGGAAATGTTGCCGGGGGCTTGCTGGGCTTACGTGACCTTTCGCGGAGTTTCGGGTTTGAATTCTGAGACTGACTGTGTCCTGCAGAGAGACTTGCAACACTGTCACCTTTGAGCATGCCTGTTCATGCGACGCTGTCCCAAAAGTGCAAAGACATGGATTGCCTAGAGGCCGGAGAAGGCATGCAAGATCAAGGAGGTTGCATGAAAAGCTTCGCGCAGATCGGCTGGGTGATATTGGGAACCTCTTTGCAATCGGACTGCGAGAAGGCAAATGCATTTGACCGCACGTAAGAAACTATAGCGGATGAAAATACTTCTTTCGCGAGATCCAAAGGTCATTTAGCGAACACCATCGCGACCTTTCGCGGAAGGCCTTCTAAGTCAGCTGTGGTTGCTAAATATGAAAAACTTCCACGAGGGATGTTTCCCATTTGGTTCAGAAGTCGTGTGCTTTCGTTGGCTTGAAAGTGTCGACCCCAACCACTGCGTCAAGCTGTGTCACCAAGGGCACGCAGACACTTGCAGGAAATTGACTGGAATGGACTAGAGTCTGACTAGAGGGGTGCATATGTGGGGGCCGCCAAAGTCAGCCTGCAAGCAAACTTTAGTCTGACCCTATCCACCCTGTCGCTCAGTCAGCAGAAGTGTCCAAGGCAGCTGTACCGGCTAGAATACTGTCCCCTCGTCGCAGCATGCTGTCTCTGCAGCGCGCGCCAGCCCAAATCAGGCTGACTCGGCAAAAACAACTAAATGATAATCGAGAACCCATTTTTTGATAGGCATGCCCCATAGTCACAGGCCCAGCCAAAACATGGAAGGACGGCATTTCTCGTGGTCTGGTCATGTTGTGGCAAGGCATTTAGCGCACTGGGCAATCCTGAGGTGTGATCGGGTCGGGCCTTGGGCTCGGCAGGGTCTGCGGTGGGCCGTAAGCATGATACAAAAGGAACAGCGTTTCCCTGCAGGCAGTTGTAGGTCACTGCGTTGACACGTAGTCGGGGCTGAGTCGCGGCCAGCAAGGTTCTTGGCGCAGCGGGCAAGAGCGAGGTGTGTGCGGGTCAAACATTGGGTTCGGAAGAGTCTGCGGCACTCCGAAGGCGTAAATGCAGCACCACGGTCAACCACCGACACCAGCAGGAATCAGGAGATGTAGATGCTGGCCCGAAGATACCCCACTACACCTGCCCTTGTGAAACATGCAGCGGCTCGTCGGAGGCGTGATACTCGGCGCTACTAACATGCAGGCTGGCGCACATGACAGCACCCCTGAGCTTGCATGCCGCAGCACAGCGACTGCACGGAGGCCTGGGAAGCACTCTGAAAGCAACATGAGATCAGAGATAATTTTGCCACAGGGCTTTGGTAAAGGGGCGCGGTGACCGTATGTGCTCGGTCACGAACATCATCACAGTGTGGTTAGGATGCACTTGCGACAGCTGTCATGGTTTGGACCATATGTGCTCAAAACAAACATCATTGTGGTTTGGGCATGGATGCGCTGGTGATCGGATGCGCTTGAACAACCTAAAAACGTGGAAAATCGCACATTTCGCGAGACCAGGATCTCGCATGAAGACTGTCCTTGTTCAAAATAATCAAAAATTACTGCATTTAGTGCTTCTGAATGACAAATCTGCGCCTAGGGGTTTTCCATCGGGAAAAGCGCGATTATGCGCAAACAAACATTTGCTAAACATGGCAACGTTTAGCTCGCTGACTGCAGACCCTCCCCGGTCACGATATTCTTCCGCTGCCAGTGCTTTCAAGCCCCCAAGTGCAGAAAACCGCTCCTCGATCCATTATGCAACCGTTACCCGCAACAACAACAACAACAACAAGAACAACAAGAAGCAGCACAAGCACAACGAATACCATAGGCACCACCATCACCGCTGCCCTCAACAAAACCGGTGGACCATACGACATAAATTGTTTGAAATGTTCTTGCTGGCATTCTACAATCCTACTTCCAACCGGCATCTGCTCCTGCATGCCTATGCCTGCCTGTACCTACACATGGAATGAAAGCTGAAAGCTCTAAATACTCTAACATCAGCCCCCACACCACGGGAGGAAATGCTGGACCCTGCACCAAGCAACTGGCAGACTCAACAAAACCGGGGATCCATTTTGCATGACGTAATTACGTTCAATGCAAACTCTGCACTGCTACTGATCATGTGGATCACAAAGGCCACGCCACAGCTGCCTACCTCCACTGTGTTGCGCCTAGACAACCCTCAAATATAACATAATATGAGATAATATAATATAAGATAAGATAATATCATAAAATAGACTTTATAGATATAGATAAATATAGCTGTGTATATATATATATATGCATGCTACCCCCCCACCCCCCAGGTACCTACCCTTTATTGACTTTATAGGGGAATTTCTTGTCCAATCCAAAAGCATTCTCTTACAAAAACCTTTTTGAATCTGCAGATTAAAAGGAAGTCGTACGTCCTAAGCTTCTTGTTTTCTGTTGATACAAACCCTTACCACAGTGACTTTGAATATACCCATAAAAACTGTGCCTCAAGTTTAGCAAACATTTTTCGAATCCAGATTCTATTTGTTCACGCTACAGATGTTGCAAATTCTAAGCAGAAATTCTGAAATCCTGGGCTCCTGTTCGCCCTATTTCCTATGTATAAACCCATATTAAGTGCATTTCAAATTTAGACTTTTTTTTGAGTCTTCTATGTTTTCTCTTCGCAATTCCTGAGTGACTATGTTTCAAACGTCAGCAGGAATTAGGTATCATTCAGAATTTTGCATTTATTGGATACCATGACAATATTCCTGATAAGGGGCTTATAGAAACAAGAAACAAGAAGCCCCTGGCTTCAGAAGTCGTATGCAGATCTACAGCAGCGATACTCATTTAAAGCTCAAAACAACTAACATCTTCCTGATTAAGCTACCGGTGGAACCAAACCTGTGCGCCATATGTATATATACATATATGTATACATGTAAGTCATATAAGCTAGAGACATGCATAAGATTCGCCATGAAATGTGCAGACGGCCGAACAAGCAGAAGCGTCCAAGAGCTAGAATATAGCGAAACATATAGCAAAGGAAGAAGCAGCTGCTCTGTTTGGGTCTTTTGGGTCCTTGAAGTGCCGGTAAAGCTTGGCCAGAGTTTGCACCTGTCGAAGTAAAGCACACTCAGGCGTGGATGGGGAATGCGAAAACCGGATTTCAATGCAAATCAGTGGATGGACAACAGTGAATTGCAATCACGTCTGGTGGCACATGGTGTGCCTGCACCGTCAACACCAAATCAGCAAAGTCCAATGACAATAGACTCTCGGAACGGGCTTGGATCATCTCCTTCTGCAAGACCTCACGGAGCTGCCTGAGTTCAAATTGCATTTCCAATTTCCATATTTCCTTTCTCTTAGCAAGAAACTATGCCGTTCTTGCGTTGCATTCCCTCCCTGATTTCTAGTCTTGTTCTTCTGTTCATACTACATGTAACCCAATCTCGACAAATCTTTCACCAACATGGAGCCTGCTGAACAAAAGCACGCATTTTCGCAGCTGACATGGGACTATGCATCCTGTTTGGGCGCCAAAAAATTGGTCCAAGAATGGGGCATAGCCGATTTTCAGTGCTTTTGGCTGCTAACATGGTAGCCACGGCTTTGTGGCATTGCATGTTCACTTACAAGAAAATTCAATCAGGTCTCACCATGTGAGTGTGATTCTACGCACTGGGGTCCGTGGGAAATAAAACTCAAGATAGTTCCATGGTGGTGTTCATGCAGCCTCCGCTATGGGGCACCAAGAGGGCGTTCAGAACCTCCGACTCTGTGACATTCTGGCAAAGGCTACACGGCTGTTTGGCAGACAGACTAGTCCGTTACGCCAGCTTAGGGTTTCAGAGGCGGGGAAGACTACACAGCAGCAGAAAGCAGCACGCTCCCTTTTTTCAGTGGGATTTAGTCCAGTGGCAGAAAAGACTAAGTCTCCATTGGTCAAGTCAGACCACGCGGGGTCTGACAGAAACCTTCAGTACAAAAAGTCCTACATGCGGAAGAGCAGGCTGCATCACCGGCCTATCACGGGTAAACGTGACAGGACAAAGATGCAGACTGCAGCACAGGCCAGGAGCAAGGTTCCTAGCAGACGGAGATGTGTTGACCCACAGGGACTAAGATGTGGCCAAAACGCCACTCAGGACAGTGCACCAAAGAGGGGGCGGATATCCAAGCCAGGCGGAAAGACTTGGATAGCAGCAAGGAAGATATCGCTGACCACGGCGGAGAACGAGCCTGGTCAGAGGTAAAGCCAAGAGAGGCAGTGTCAGAAAAAACGACTAAGCTTGTCAGCGGTGTCGTTCAGTAAGCCAGGAATGTGGTTAATGTGGGCAGACACACGCCATCTTCCTGACAGTGCGGAGAACAACGCAGGAAGTGGCACAAGCCCTGGGCAGGGGAAAGGCCTTTCCAGGAGGCAGATTCAACAACAGCGTTGTCGCAGGACAGGTGTACATGGTGGCAACAATGAACCAGCCAGACCAGGGCAATCTGGGCAGAAAGCTCCTAGCAGGCTATGAAGCGCTGGGGAAGGGCAGTCGGAGAAAACCAATCCACCAGAGCAGACAAGTCAGCACGCGAAAAAGTGTTGCTGGAAAAAACAGGTCTGGCCACCAGGGAAACGAATGAATCCTCCAAGACCAGCAGAGGCAGAGTCAGCACAGGCGCCCGCACAGGCTTCACACTGTAGAAGGGGGCTGAGCAGGATACAATGAGCCAGAGAAGGGGCAGCCAGCAGGTCCAGCCAGAGGCGGATGACCTCGTTAGAAGTCTGACACACAGGTCGGCCTTGGCCCAGACTCTGCGAGAGGCGACAGGCTGGGCTGGCAGATCAGCCAAGGTCCACACGGCAGAGTTGGCAACCGCCAGAAGCCGAGCCAACAGGCAGAGAGGGAATTCCAAGGTCAGACGTGATGATTCAGCTAGAGTCCAAAGAGGTGCCACTGCTCGGGCGTCAGTGCAAATGCTGCTCACAGTGCCTTGGGTTTTGGTTCGTCGTGGCCTTACAAAAGCAAGGTTTTGTAGAGCAAGAGCCTCGGGCCAAGACCCTGGCACCAGGAGGTGCCTCTTTCAGAGAAGTCCTTGGAATTCAAGGACTGCAACAGGCAGTCGCAGGACCTGCAGCTGCATGTGATACGTTCTCGGGCCCGACGTGGCTGGTTTGAGGACCACATTGACAGTGGTAGACACGAAACTGAGGAGATGTTGCGCAACTTCTCCAGGCCTCAGCTTCGCGCAGGCTTTCCTCGAAATCGATCTGAAGAAAACCCGACAGCTCATGTCCTCAAGGCCCACTTCCGAGCGGCTTGCTGGGCTTCAGCTTCCTCCCCTATGCACCTCCGGACTGCTGGGAAACAGGGGCTTGTCCCTTCTGCGGAAACTTGGAAAGTAGCTGGGCGCATGTGACCTGGCATTGTAAGAACAACCCAACCCGAGTAGGGATAATGTCGCTAGCAACCCTCTCGCCAAAAGGCTGGGCTGGGTCGCGGCTGGGTCCGGAAACCACCCTGGTAATCATATCGCTAGCACGATTGCGAAACTCTGGGAACACAGACATGTGTCTCAGAATCCCAGGGTAAGTGTCACGAGACAATGTCTTGATTTGCGCAAGCTCGCTACTGTGCGCAGGTTTTGTTTCTGTCTGTGAGGGAGCCTTCGGGCTGAGGTAGGCTGCTTGGCCACTGTGTCCACGCAGCTAAGGAACACGCTACCCGCCAAGGACATGCTTGGCTGCTTCAACGGTGCTGATTGTGAATGAAGGCCAACGGCATCTACATCAACGTCGACGACGTCCTCTGCTCTGCTTGGCCCGCTTTTGCCTTGCGCCTGGCCGATGGACAGTGCGCACATGCGCCAAGCCTGTGGCGCTCAAGCAGATCAGCTCGCGAGCACATCTGCGTACGACTCCATGTTTCCTCCTCAAGGCATGGCCTGCCTTCGCCGCGCTTGCTGCCCGCCTGCCTGGCCTGACCTCGTGCGTGCATCACAAAAAGTTGTTGCACCCTGCCTGTGGTCTCGCGCCTGCTCCTGCACCAGCCTGCATGTCTGCTGCTGCCTCTTGCTTAGTTGTTTGCTCCGCAGCCATTTCGGTTCATGCCTCCTGTTTGCTTTTGCTTCAACACCCCTTGGCGCTGCCCCTTGCGCACACTGGCTAACTCCCGCCACGCACCTGCTGTGGTGGGGCCTCCCAACAACGCTGAAATCGCAGTTCGTGGCCCCGCTTCAGCTCGGCCTGCTCGGTGTGGCATCCAACACCGCGCATCAGCCTCAGCCTGTGTTTGTGCCTGGTGCCGCATCATATCCGCTTGGCCCTGCATTTGACTATGCTCCCAGCATGTCCCTTGCTGTCGTGCCATTCAATGCTGCCCCGCCTCTGCTGACTGCTGGAGCTCGCACCGCATCTGCCGCTGGTCTGGATACAGCTTCCTCCGCCTGATCCGACCGGCCGCCCATCACTTTGTCCCACTGTCTCTGCGCCTCCTGCACAGTTTCCGCGGTCAACTCACGCCATCCTTGGGAGAGACAGTATTCATCGTTTGTCCGCGTCCGTGACCGACGCCGCATCCTGAATCTGTTGGCAGCCATGGAGTATCGTGGCTTTGGTTTCTGTGCTATCACCTGTCCCACTCCCGGCTGCACCCGTCTCTGGGCATGCCCCGTGGCTCTGGCCCACAAACACAATTTCTGCCAAGAATGTCACCACTGACCAATCTCTGCCTGCTGCCTCCGCCAAAAAAGGTTTGCTGCAGATTGCTCTTAATGATGGGATCCCGGATGACCTCCAAGTAAGACCGCATAGGGTCAATTCCTACTGCTACTGGCGCACCTAGCGAGCTTGCAGGGCACCTTTTCCAATCTGTTCATAGACTCCGTGCTCTACGGCATGCAAAATCCTATACAACTTGGACTTCGAGCCATCCAAGAGGGACGGCTGCTTCTGAGCCGCCTCTAATAGAAGCGCCGCCTTGTCTTCGAGACGTGCCGGACCCACAGGAAGACCGGATAGTCGCTTATCATCCGCAAGTTGATTTACCCATCAGCTTGGTGAGCCCAACATTCAACAGCAAGCATCCAGAACCCATTTTCCAGGCAAGCATGCATAGGATAGGTGGCGGCCAGCCGCTTCGGAAAACCGGCTGCAGCGTCCTGGAAATCATCAATCACCCCGGACGAATGGACTGAACATCATCAGTCGGTAGGTTTGCCAGCGGGCTGTAAGGCTGGAAAGTCTTACTCGCCGCCTCAATTGCTAGCTCCAGTCTCCCACTTCTCGACCTCACCATTAAACATAGACAACTGGAACAATCTGATTTCACCTCCAACGGATTTTCTTCATGCATCCATTCTGGGGGACCTTCAACAAGGCAGTGAGCCATTCAGCTGTCTGCTATTGCTACCACGACAAAAATCCACAGTGACAATCAACACAGCCAACTTGACAAACGGCTGTTTGATGAACCAATCACTCCAACGCTCTCCAACCTCAATGACACCAGGAAAGCCAAGACACCCAGTCGGCCGGATTGACCCCAGCCCGACCTGGCTGGCACACGACAATGAGACCCAGCACATCATGAAAGCATGAATAAGGGGACCAAAACAGTGTGAGTGAGTGAGTGAGTGAGTGAGCGTCGACCTGGGGTGCCCTCCGGCCTATGGAAACGGTCCCTCTCACCTTCTTAGCCACTCCGCATGCGTCATCGAGGCTCCAGCACAGAGTTCAACGCACCGGGCCCCACAATCCGAGCGGGGGTATTGCAGGGCAAGGGTGTGCCACCCGAACCTCCACGGGCCCGCCCCCCCAAGCCGGGTGGCTTGGGTTGGAATTGATCACTTGGCAAGACAGCCCACTTCGCAGGAACAGAAGCTCTTCCCTCTGTGATCCCTTACAAAGGTACTAAGCTGGGACACTAGCTCAGAGATGGGGCATGGGGGGCAGGGTGGTCGAACAAAGCACGCACACACGCACCGGCAGCAAGACTAAGGGCAAAAGCAATTTCAGCTGATCCCCTTCGGCGTGTGGGGTAATGCCTGAAGCTGGAGGCACCACCCCTCGACCTGAAGGGGGGGGACCAAAACAAGTCAGCCATCGAGAGCCAAACTCAACTCGGCACCGGAGTTGGGACAATCTCAGAAGAAACCACCGAACCCCAACAAACAGCGGAAGCAGAAAGCAAGCCCGCACCATCTCGCCGTTTACATGCAGAGGAAAGCCTTCCCTTATCTGAGGGAAGAGGCAACAGGAAACGTGGGGCCCAGCAGTTTCAGTCTATCATCGGGTGTCCCTCTACAGTAAGAAGTGGATCACGCAAAGTTTGTATGCCTTTCCTCATCTAAGGCATTTGTTAATCCAGCCTTGAAGCTCTGGGTTATTCCTCGCGGCGTAAAACTATGACTCTGCTCGAAGAAGCCTATTCGCTAGCAGGTGTGCCATTTCTAGGCAATGTTCGCGACGACTGTAGCTCTCGTATACAAACGGTGGCAAGAAGTCCCTCAGGTACAGGCTTGGAATAGCTGCAACCCTTCACAAAAACCTGGCTACGGTGTTTACGCAGATATCTCTATCTGCTTCGGCCTCTGCGAGCGCGTGAAATTGACGAAGCTCGCGCGTCTTGCGATTAAGCAGCTATGTACCATGTGCTGAAAGTGTAGCAGCTGCAGTATTTTTCTGGAGTCATGCGTTTCCCATGCGTTTAGCGCGATTTTGGAGGTGTTTATGTTCGGGGGTCTCAGGTCTGAAAGTTTTGTCAAAGGTTTTCTTGGCAAATTGTGTTCTACTATAGCAAGAAATGTCAATCTGATAAATCTGATAATGTTCGCAAGATGTGCAAACACGACTATCCGTCAGGCGTTTCTGATGAGGTGTCTACACTGGCACAGCGAAAACGCCTCTCCTACACTAGCGGAGCGCCCTGCAAGCAGAAAGGGCTGCGCAACAGCATGTATGCTTGTCGGATTGTTTACTGTTACTGAACGTGATGCTGCTCGTGCTGCTTGCGCTGCGGCGGCTGGTGCTGTAGATGTTGCAATCCAACTTTCTGCTCTCACTAACGCCGCTGCTGCTGCTGCTGCTGCTGCTGCTGATGCGGCTGCTGCTAGTGCTGCTGCAAATACGTACGGTGTATGCTAGTATGCGATTATGCTATAACCCCCCCCCCCCCCTCCCCGCGTACGTGGTTTGTGTTATTAGTTGCTCACCCTGCTGCTGCTGTTCCTCCTCCTCCTGCTACTGCTCCTGCTGCTGCTCCTTCTTCTCCTCCTCCTCCTGCTACTGCTACGGATAGGTACGTGGTGTCCTGCTGCTGCTGCCGCCGCAGCTGCTGCTTCTCCTGCTTGTGCTGCGGTGGCTCCCGCTGCGGATGCGTACGTGGTGTGGTGTATGCTATTATCTTCTCCCCCTCCCATCCCGGCTTCATCATTGGCAAAAAATCGCTGCAACCATAAGGCCCTGTACAGGCGCCGTTTTCAAAAACAAGCACAAGACTGCGGGCCCTGGCTGCATTTCCTTTCAAAGGAACCATTTTACGACTGGCCGGGCTACGATACAGTGGATGGAAGCAGGAGGCATTCCTCACCGAGCGCCTGCTCTTCGTCCAAACATTTCTCCACAAATTCCAAGAACTCTGCCAGCTTGGCCGGGCCATTGGCTCCATGCAGTTGGAGCCAAGCTGCTGACTCCTCACTTGCTTCGTGACTCGGGGGATTTGAAACAAGGCAAACGGCAAACGCTATTCAATGGCTATTCAATCGCCCACAGGCAAGCCCCATCACCGGCAGCACCACAAGTCTCTTGCATAATAGCCAACTGACACTTTCCGCTGTGTTTCTAAGACGCATTGAAATCCATCAGTGATGTCCCGATGAAGGATGCCGGCACAGAATGAAGCGATGCAAAACATTGAGGCAAGCAACAGCAATGTTTGGTTGCAAGGCTCCTGGCTGAAAAAGAAGGAGGTCTCCTCGATCAGCAGCTGCTCAAAATCAGAGAAGTAGAGCTCCAAAGTTTGGAGCAGCTGTATGGACGATTTCAATGTCTGCTTGTCGACCGCCTGTTCAACGAGCGAGGCAAAGGCAACGAACAGCTGAGATTGATGTGCAGGGGCAGAACCTATGCTTCTTTGCAATCACGCCTGTCCCTGCCGATGGTTCTTGATCAACTGCAGAGCGCCGCGTACAAGAGCGGTGCTGAGCTGTGGTTCTTCTAGAAATGCCTGTTTAAAGTGACCCCGCAGAACATCATAGAGCGAGGTTCCAGCCTCGCAGGCTCTCGCAGGCACATCAATTTTCTACGAGCTCAGCCTTTGATTTCCCGTCATTGCCCGTCATGCAGGCCTGGCGATTGAATGTACGATCCAGCAAGCTGCAAACCCTGCAGACATCCTCAAGGACCGCGCAGATATGCATGCAAACCTGAGCATGGGAAAACGTGCTTCACAACGAAAATCAGATGCACAAGCAAGTTTGCAGCATGCAAGCCCTGAATTGAAGAGCATGCCACTTGCGGTGCAAACTTCTCCGCACGGTCTGGCATTGCATAATTGCAGTCTTGGTGCAGCAACCGTATGCGGCAGCCCGTGCTCAGTACATTTTGCCACTTCTCTTCGCAATTGGTCTGCCACCGCCCTTGACAGCAGTTTGAAAAGAGACCTGAGATGAAAAACCGATGCCCGCAAGCGAAAATGCTACAAGTAGGACTACCAAAAAAAAAACTGCACATTGCCCTTGTCATCACAAGACTCAGCAAGGCCAGACAAGCAGAGTGCCTGCACCTTCTGGCGGAGTGCTTGTCTGAAGCCGCCTGGCATCAAACTCTGAAGTCTTCACGTCCTGTGTAGCATTGAGCAAGTGGGCCACGGGCCTGGCAGCGGCCGTCGCTGGCATAGCAAGCCCACCGCCTGCGTCGGTGTTTGAATCTCTTGGCCTACCTCCCCGAATATGTTCGGCAGCAGATGAACAAGCAAACCTTCGCGTTGCTGAAGCACATCAGCGCCAACTACCAAATCAGGAATCCTGTTAACATACGTCTGCGGGGACGTTGGACCTAGGAGTCTCCCAGCCTCTGCCACGAGGTCCCTTGCAGCGCTGTGTACGCCGGGATCAAATGAAGCGGGCGTAGGCGATTTTACACAAAGACGAGGCTGTCGGAGAACACGTGCCCTCTTGCTTGGCACCAGGCACCCTCCTTGACGACATGGACGCCTTGCTGGGTGCAGCGCTTGGTCATCCAGTTCTCCCACAGCACGTGTGGTAAACATCTGCACAGCAGCCATGCGCTCCAGCACTTCCATGCTGGATCCATCTTCATTGCAGCGCAGAGGAGCCATTAGGTGCAACCCCAACAATTGAGCCAAGTACTCAAGCCCACGGGCAGCAACATGCAACATGATGACCTGTTGTCAGTAGATATGCATGCTTTAGCCGGCAGGCCTGGCGCAACCAGGATGACAGCAAGGCCGCGACTTCGAGCAATTGAGCGCTTTGCTGAGAGAACTTCCACGGTCGCCAGCCGCTGAGAAGCCATGGCTCCTTGTTCGTGCAGCTCAATGGAGAAAATGGCGGGGGGCAACTTGCAGCATAATCCCAAAGCTGCCAGAAGCGGGTAGAACACATCATCGGTGCAGAAGTCCCGGCACCTGTTGCGACCTGTCGTTCTAACTTTACGGGCATTTCACCCAGGACCTCGACAAGGTTTTGCACACTCAGCTGGTGTTGATGTTCGGTGCTCAGGTTTGCAAAAGCACTTACGCACACGGGCTTGCCAGCAGCACGTAGTTCCTGCACAGCTGTGCTTGGTGGCGACCGCATGAGGCATGCAGCTTCTTCACACAGGGCAGGTTTCTGACAGCCCCAACCGCAAGGGGGAGGTTGCCCCTGCATGCCAGACCGCGAGATTCCAAAGGCCCGCCAGAATTGCATGGCACGCTGCAGTTGGGAGGAAGCCTCTTCAACATGGTCAGCTTGCACAGAAAAAAGCAATCCTCCCAAATCTGGTGACTCTTCGAAGTCCTGACCGCCTGTCACAAAGCCATCATGGACTGCAGCATATATCCTGTCCTTCTTGAGAAGCAGCCGTCGTGAGAATGAGAAGAGAAGCTCACGTTCGCCAACGGCATGGAAAACAAATTTGCAGTTGTTGATGTACTTAAAATTGAAGCTGCCACAATCATAAACAAAAGAATTATGCAGTAGTTTATGCCGAGGTCCACCATACCAGCTAAACCACCGCTCCTTCTGGTGTAATATCCCCTTCGCCTGCAGGAGGCTGCAAAGTCCAGTTTGATCCCAACAGACTTCATGATGCCATCTCACATCAGAATCATCCCACCATTGCTGTAAAAGGTCTTGACACCATGAGGAAGAAGTGCGGAAAAGCATTAGTCCCGTGTTCAGAAAGTCTGTATCTGCCATGTCCTCTCCTATGATGAAGTCAGCATTCTGCGCTACTGAAACAAGCTCCTCTAATTTCAAGGCATGGTTCAAGATCATTGCATCTGCGTCAATCCAAGCAATGTAATCGAAATCTTCTGCACGCACCCCAAGTTTTTCGCATCCAGGAACTAGTTGCTCTCGGCCCTGCAGGAGGTGTCTGAGAAGTGCAACCTTTCCCCATGCCAAATGCCGCCCGGAAGACAGCTTGGACATATCCTCTTTGGCTTGCACAACTCGCAGGAAGTCATAGCCATGTCTTTTGCAATATGCCTCATTCACCACTGAGCACAAGAAGCCGACGTTGTAGCTCACATCGTGAGCGGTGACAAGCAGGAAGCTCAAGCGCCTCTTTGAGTTGCAAAGTCCGCTTTCGTCCATAAGATTCCAGCACTTGGGGCCATGCAGCCTAATGCTTTCAAAAGCAGGCACATGCCCTGGATGGACTGATTCCCTGGCATTCAGTTCTTAGCAAATTGCAATTCCATTGTTAATCATTATCATCATCTTCAGGCGTACTGTGAGGTTAGGAGGTGTTGCGTGGAGGCATGCATGTTCTCATGCCTGTCTTGCGGTCAATGCTGTGTCTCCTCTGAACCTCGCAATCAATGACGTGAACTAACATCCTCCAAAGCCAAGTGCTCAATTGTTCAGAGGTGAAGCCAGCTTTTCCACCCCACTTGCCGCAAATCTTTGGCGACGAGGTGGGCTCCTTTGCGCCCCCACATCCCTCATGCTTCGCGCAGTCTGTCAAAGAGGCATGGCCTCAATTGGTGTGGACTGCCTCGTAGCCGATTATGCAAGCAAGAAAAACAAGCCAGCATCCTCTTGTAATGCCAATTGCAAGCTGCAAACTGAGCCTAGAGTCATTGTCAAGCATAGGTTACAAAGCTACTTCGGCACTTCAGGATCCAAGAAGTCAGGCCTCATCACGCGCCGTCATACCACCTGAGCGCAGTGCATCACTGGAGCCAGCAAAACACTCATCAAATATCATCTAGATCACATGCCAGCCAACCCTTGCCGTGGCTGGAAGCTGCAGCGCGTCATGCTTGCAATGCTTTGGTGGGTCACCGCCCCAAACTACGCCTTGGCCTTGGTATTTTCATGGATGCTTGGGAGTATGGTGTGTTGACGATACCGTAGTGGCAGGAGATGTTGTACATTGCGACAACTTCAGCCGCCTTTGTCCCATTTCAGAACCAGAATCTCACTGAGCAGCATATGCTTTAAGAAAGTCACCTTCTTGTCAATACGGACTTGAACGCAATCCAGAAGGTGCAATGCTTCAACCCAATTTTCCACAGACAGCGCAGCACTTCCAACTCCAGCAGCACAAGTAGTGCACACCCCTACAGACTCCTAACAAAGTTCATCACCAGAAAGCAAAACTTCAAATGCTGTAGTGTACAGAAAATCCGCTCCAAAGCCACAAAATCAGCGCTCCAGAAAACACTCCAGGATTCAAGGATAGTCCGTTCGGAGAGTCCTAGAGAGGCTTTCCCTCTTGCCTGGCTTGTTCGGCATGCAGGGAAGACATCTGGAGCCCAGATGCTGCTTGAAGATTGTTACAGCAAAGATCTAAGCAAGATTTGGGACGGCCCAGGCAACTGTGCAATCGCGACTGGCTTCATTATACCGGACAATGTAGTAGAATCCTTTTTCACCTGCGTCCACACTAACTTGGGGTCTACTTAGAATCTGGCATGTCCTAAGACTGTGCGGAATCCTACTTGAATTTCATTGATTTGCTTTGGGAGCTTCATGCCGTGAAGCTGTTATCTTCCAAGAAGCTGTCGGCCCTGTTTGGAGGTGTTTGCTTTTGGTTCGCGTAGTTGGTCGATTTGGCATGCAAGGCGCTTGGTAATTGAATCGGGATTGACGCAGGAGCTGGCGTCTTCGAAAAACCTGGGGACACCCATTGGCACGCGATCGGAACTTGCTGGGGTTTATATAGTGGCGTCCGATATGACCAGCTTTGAACTAGGATTCGCTTTATGCAGCGTGATACCTTCTAGGATTCGCTTTATGGAGCGTGATACCTTCCAGGAATTGTGGAATCTCAATTGAACTTAATTGGCTTTAAGCTGGCATTCATGCAAAATTAGGTACCTTCCAGCCCATGATGGAATGGGAATTCAATCTACGTGCTTGTGAGCAGGGCTGAGATGGAAATTGGTGTTACAGGAACTGGTGCAACCCTACCTGAATGTTGCTCGCGTTTAGCTGAGAATGTCATTTGTTCTTGTACCTTGCCATCATTCGTGGGATGCTACAATTTTGGCCCGCGTTCGAGAAAAGTCTGACTACAGACTTTTTCAGCCCTCCAAGCAATGGTAGAACATCAGTTGCTAACTGGGATTTGCATTTGTTCTGAATGTGAGACCTTCCCATACGTGGTGGTGCCTTTCTTGACAATGATTGGTGTGCAGCCCCCGTGAACATGGAATTGGCGCGCTTCCAGAAATTGGTCGAAACTCAAAACAGATTTTGATCAGCTTGGAAGTGGGATGTACTTTGGGCTTGGGAACTGCCGGAAAGTTTTGAAAATGCTCTTGGCTATAATGGTTGTTACATACATATATGGAGTTCATGTGTTGTGAAGGTTTGTTGTACCTCTTCTGTTTTTGGAGGGATCGTCATTTTTTGTTGCTGTGGGGAGAGGGGGGGGAGGGGTCGGGGTGTCGGGGAATGGGGTGGTTGATGGGGGGGAGGTGTGTTCGGGGGCAGGGACCCATTCTCAAATCATGGAGAATGATAGATAAATAATGGGAAATCACGAGAACGAGAGAAAATGACGAAATATCTGAATATCATAAGATATGATGAGAATTATGAAATACGATGAAAGGAATGCAAGCAATCCGGGCAAGTGTTTAAGGATGACAGCTGTGAGGATCACTGTCGTCTACGGAGCACTTGGTAATATTGACAAAAATGTTATGAAAAATGATGAAAAAAAGGATTCGGAAATGATCATGAATATAAAAAATGGCAGAAACCATGGTAATGAAAAGGATGAAATATGATGAGGTATCATGGACAATCATGAGCACTGGAAAACCACGATTAAAGAACGTGATCAAAGTCATAAAGCATGATGCTAAGATGAATAATGATAGCGCATGAGCGTAAAAGTGATGAAAAATGATGCAAAGGAACAAAACCATATGATGGAAAGCCTTGAAGAATGGTAAACTATGAAACGTGACGAAATGATGAATATTATGAAAATGAATTAGTTCAGCGGGGCGGTTGGGGTGGGCCCCCATTTGCTAGTCATTTAATGATGGAAAATTGAGGAAAATGTGAGAAGTATAAACTCAAAGAAAATGGTGAAATATGATGGAAGTGTTGAAAAATGACAAAATCAACGAATAATGCTGAGCAATTGCCACAAGTGCTCAAAACCATTGAGAATTGAAATTTCATGGAGTATGATAATGATGAACAACTCATGAGAAAGTATGAAATATGATGAACAATGCTGGGACTTGTCATAAGCCATAAAAAAAAAGATGGAAACCATACAAAACTTGTTCTTCTGCTCAGCTCACATGGATGCAAGAGATCAACCAATCGTGGATGCAATGAGTGCGGAAAGACAGCCACATGAACTCTGTCTGCACCTGATGCTATGCTGTGCACGTTCTTGCCAGGCAAAATCTCAGTCAGTGCAAACAGGTGGCCCAAGCCACTGGTTTCTGACATCTCAGATACACATGCCAAACCGAACTCAACACAAGAGGTTAACCTCGAAGGTAAAGAGACATGGGTGGCGCAAGAAGCGCAAAAGCCATTCTCCTGAACCTTCCGAAAGAGCTGAACACCAGGGTGGGTGGGGCATGGGAAGAAAGATCAAAACTTGGCCTGATGATACGGCCTTGATTCGAAACCCTGAGGAATGATAACATGCGAGCATGATGTCCGCAGAAAAGTTTTGTATCAACAAACAGCTGCTTATGTCGGCAACAAAACTTGTTCTTCTGCTCAGCTCACATGGATGCAAGAGATCAACCAATCGTGGATGCAATGAATGCGGAAAGACAGCCACATGAACTCTGTCTGCACCTGACGTGCACAGCCCCAAGCCCAAATGCCAGATCGAACGCTCTTCCATGATCCGCGAATGGACGTGAGCATTGTACGGACAGCTGCCTCAAGTGCCAGAGCTCCTGGAAAATGCCATTTGGCCAAGTCTATGGGCTTAAGAATGACAGAACTATCTGGAAAATCGATCATGCTCCGAGCACCACGAAGACGTTTGGAAGGCACCTCATCCCAAAGTGGACGACCGCCCGCTTCCCCTTGTGGACCCAGGCGGGGAATCAAATACTCACAGTCGGATTCGATGCAGCGCTCCTCGAACGAAAAGATCCCCAACGCGTGCGCAGAAGAGGCTGTGATCAGCCGATCTTCCTGGAAAAGGGCTTCCAGTGCCACGCCAGCACCTGCAGCAGAAATCGGTCCTTGCAACGACAGGACCTCCAGCCATGATCCTTTGCGACCCAAAGCAGCGAATTCAGCCCAAGGAATTGGGGATCCGAATGCCAGCTCAGTAACCGAACGCGGAAGATAACTGTGTGGAGAGTCGGATGTCCCACAGCGTGCTCGAGCTTGCTCCCGGCAATGCACCAGGATTGCCTGAACACCTGGAAACTCGAATTGAAGTCTAGCAATGGCAC